>JASDQU010274180.1:0-15118 GCA_032191745.1 Picea mariana
TCAACAACACATCATAAAATCAATAGCATATCATCAAATCGAAACAATATCACCGTAAATGAAACAACTCAAATACCCCACTCCCTGACTCAATCCGGAGTCCAAGGGAGTTCTACCGATGCCTCTGCATCCTCAAGGTCCGAAACCCTGCACACTCAACGAAACTGAGTCAGCAACACCTGTCTACATCAAGGTAGTAAAAACATCATATATAAATTAATGCATCATAATGAGAGAAAAAGTTTTATCATCATAAAAATCCGGATCACTTGCGAGCAAGTGTCCTCAAATAATAAGTTTGGTAAGTGCGCCAGAGCGGGATGTTACATACACCCCCTCAGATGAAGCAAGAGAAAGTGAGAGCAGCGGAACGAGATTCCTAGGTAATCTGGGTATTGAGCTATAAGAAGGCCTCTCTAGTCAATTTCCAATACCTCTGGCAATCCAGCATGGATATCCACTTCCACTAAAATTTTGGCTATTCTTCTATCAGATGAAGCAAGAGAAAGTGAGTCCACGCTTAGAAAATGACCTAAAGAAGTGCCAATGAGTTCAAGAGCTTGTTGGTTCCAGAGCTGCAGAGGAAGTCCTGGAAGAAGGACCCATAGATGCATGTAGCTGAAGTATTCAGTAGATGGATTAAAACTGAGTCTCCATCTCTTGAGCATGAGACTTCATCCTTCAACAGCCCAGAAATTTTCCAGAATGTGGATAGTATCTTCTAGAGTCTTGAAGATGAAGTCGAGCCATCCATGTTGGAGAATATGGACTTTGGGAATATAACCTAGAAGAGGTTTCCAGGTGGTTGTTATCCAGTCTTCCAATCTTTGTTTACACTTATCCTTGTAGACAAGCCTCCCAACCAGGGCGTAGAGAGCCAAGTTGCAGGCTTTAGAGAGACCTACATCCATACCAAGCACTAGTTTAGGGTGCTTCTGTTTTGGTTTCCAAGCCCTATGCATTTTCTTGGTGCTGGTGGTGTGTAAGGGTCGACCAAGTATACTGTCGACCAAATGGAAGTTCCCATTTGACTTCTTTCTTTTCTGGCTAAGAGACAAAGGATCTCCCACAACTATCGACTTCAAAAGAGAAACTCCAGGGGCAAGAAGGTATGGCTGTCTGTGTTATGGAGGCGAGGGAGATGTGAGTGGAAGAGTGTCAGTCGCTGATGTCTGGGGATCTGTAGAGTGGTTTGTTCTCTAGCAATGGGAATTAATCAACTCGTCTATTGTATCTATGAGTTAATACATGGCATTTACAAAAAATTATTTCAATATCAGTCATAAATAAAATATTTTAATATCTATATCAATTCTATATATTGAGAAAGAAATAGAGTATTTGAAAGTAAAAGTTATGTTTACTTTCCATGCACAATTCCTTTAATGCTATAAGAAGAACATTATTTCAATGTTCACCATAAATAAAATATTTCTATGTCCACTTATTTTAACATACACCTTAGGTAAAACAATTTTCTATCAAGATTCACCTTTAAGTAAAATAATTTTATATCAACTTTATATAGAGAGAGTAAATGAAAGTAAAAAAATTCTTACGAAGGAGATCTGTCATTGAATGGTAGATTGAGTATGAAGGAAATGTATAATTCCTTCAATGCTCAACATGAAGTTGACAGATAATATATATATATATATATATATATATATATTAAGAACTAGAATAGATCCATTTTCTAGAGATCTATCATGTGTATAGAGACATCAAATCTTTCAAGATACAAACATTTCTTTAAATTTTGTACTCTTAAAAAAATACATTTAGAAGAATTTGATGTCTCTAAACACATGATAAACATGAAGTTAAGATGAATCTTTTATTATATGTAGGTTTTAAATTAAAATCATACAAAACTAAATTCTCCAACTTCTTGCCAATCCTTGGATTGAGAAACTTCCACAATTGGTTGTATGGCCAAGGCAGGACGACTAAGACGAGGAGAGATGAGACATGGCCACGACAGAAGATGAGTCAAGGGTCGCAGGCTAAGATAAACACTGGATTTTTTTTATTTATTGGAGTAAATTAATAAGTAAATAAAGTTAATTTTTATGATTGAAATGTAGTATTGACTTATGTCTCAAGGTAAGGATGTTTAAGAGAAGAAAATATTAGAAGACCTACATCAAAAATAAATAAATTTATTTTTTATAATAGAAAGGTAAAAATTATTAAAATAAAAATAAAAATATTAAATTATAAAAATAAATTAATAAATAAATAAATTTAATTTTTATTATTAATAAATATAATTGAAATAATTTATATTAATAAAAATAATTAATAATTAATAAAATAAAAATAAACAAGTTTCTACTCATTAAAACACATGATAAGATAGACTTGACAACAGATAAGACAAGTTTATGCTCATTAAACAGATGATAGGATGGGTTTGATGATAGATAAGACAAGTTTCTAAAACGGATGATAAGATGGATTTGACAATAGCTCATATCAATGTTGGTAGCAAAATTTTTGAAGGTTGGATAAGACAAGTTTCTACCTGATGGTAGCTCAAATCAATATTGTTAGCAGAGTTTATGAAGGGTGGATTAGACAAGTTTCTTCTCATTAAAATAGATGATAGGATGGGTTTTACAGTAGCACATATCAATGTTGGTAGCATAATTTATTAAAGGTGGATAAAACACATTTTTGCCCATTAAAACAAACAATATGATGGGTTTGACGGTATCCCATATTAATGTTGTTATCAGAATTTGTGAAGGGTAGATAAGACAAGTTTCTGCATATTAAAATACATGATAATATGGGTATGGTGATAACTAGAAATAAGGATGATGATGGAATGGGTTTGATAGTAACTCAAGATAAAAATAATTAAAGGAAGAAGTATAGTAAGTAAGTAAATACTAAGATGATGGAATGGGTTTGATGGTAACTCAAGATAAGGATAACTAAAGAAGACAATATAGTAAGTAGGTAAATACTAAGCAATCAATTATTAAAAATAATTAAAACTATACAACTGCATGATAAGTAGATGAATACTAAGCACTTAACTACAAAACATTAAAAGTAAACATTGCATTTAATGTTACTTTGATATTTTGTAAACTGCGATGTGCACCATTGAAATAAAATATGGTCAAGGTAAAAAATAGGAGACTAAAACTCGTGTCACCTGCTAAGATTATGCACCCTCATAAATCCGTGTCATTTCAATGTTGTTGCTGGATAAGTCAAGTTTCTACCCAAATGAGAGGACGGGTTTGAGTTTATGACTTCTCATGAATAAACAAGTTACTATCGAGTTGTTTCTTTTGCTTATTTTGATTCAATCGATTAAGTAGTCGAAGTTTACTGAACAGATTTAATTTGTTTTGTTGATTTCATTTTTTTTACTAAACAAAATTTGTGTTCGTTGGTTTAAATGGGTTAAGTGAGTTATTTTAAATAAAAATGTGGGACCAGTATTATTATAGAATTTTTTTTATTAATCAATCAAAATTATACATCATGTTATTTAATAATTTATAAAGACTAGGTAAGATATTTGATTTTTAATAAATAGGTTATTAAGTATAAATTTGAAAAAGATAAATTAAGTAAAATTTTATCTTGTTTTGTTTTTTGGAAATTTTAATTACATAAATTATTTTAAATTAAATATAAAAAATTTAATTGAAATTTTATCATTCAAATAAAATTATAATTTCAAATGAAATTTTATTTATATAAAGTGAAAAAATAGTTATCACTTGAAATTTTATTTGATGATGATGATTAACGTCCATAAGACCTAGTTTAAGAGGGTAACTGATTACTTGTGATTCTTTAGAATTTTGTTTCTGTGCTCCAAAAACATTAAGAGAAGCTTTCCAAGATCACCATATTTTTGTTGAGTTAAGAGGTTAGGAAGGTTGGTAGTGTGATCAATATTTTGAAAATGAGATCTTATATGAGTATAGGCTGGACAATCTAATAGAAAGTTCTTTTCATCTTCAACCTTCTTAGTGTCACAAAGGTGACACACACTTTCATCCCATGGCGTTTTAGGAATTGACCAATGCCCAGTTTCACTATGGAGCTCATGAGAATTTTTTCTTATCTTAACAATGCTTATTTTTTTCTTTACACTTGGCAAAACAGATAGATAATTTTGATCTTCTAGATTAGGGTTGATTTCTACATTAGGGTTGATTACATCTTTATAATACCTTAATTTTCGTTTTTCCTCTAACTCTTTATCACACCACATTTTTTCCTTGAATTTTGATTTGACGTTTTTTTTAATAGTATCTTTATTCTGCAAAATGGTTTCTTCCATGATTCCCCAATAGTTTAGCTAGGACCGGGCGTCTTTATGCCATCCTCTCTTGAGTCGATGGTGGTTATAACTTGATTTTGAAGCAATTTTAGGTAGCCTCCTGTCTTCCATGTTGTTTAACTTGTTATTATACATTAGGTATCTAGTCATATCCATTCTCTCAATGGGGGAGAGGCTTGTTTTTATGAGGAGGATGGGATAGGGTGTATTTCCTTTAATTTTGAGATATAGGTTATAAAATTCTTTTGTATTTGTTCTATCTTTCTCCAAGATTCACGAAAGATACTACAGCCCCATACTTCACAACCATAAAGAATAACATGTGTAACAAGAGTCTCAAAGAGGAGTTTCTTCTTATCCCAACTCCAAAGATCAGCTGATTTACAATTGTTTTCAAGCCCATAATAATCTTTCCATCCCCCAATAATCCTTTTCTCAATGATATAATTCCAATTGAGCTTGTGGTGAATATCAATTCCAAGATATTTGTATGAAGTCACTTCCTCCAAGTTGTTGTTGTAATATACAAAGGTATCATAAGGGATCTTATTGGATTTAATAATCATGACCTTAGTCTTATCAGTATTAACAGTCATACCCATATTGGAGCAAAAATCCTTGAGGATTCTCAGTTGGTTTTCAAGATCATGGAAAGTCCTTGCCATAAGAACGATATCATCGGCATAAAGAAGAAGATTTATGACTATACCAGTGAGAGTAGGGCTGACACAACCTTCTTTTTCCAAGCATTCTTCTAACTTATCAATGTATATGCCAAAAAGGGTAGGGGACAAGGGACAACCTTGTTTGACTCCAATATTGCAGTTAATTTCTTTTGACCAGCCCTCAGTGTTTTTAAACTTAACAATAATGTTCTCATACATCCTTATTGCAGCATCTCTCAACTCGAGAGACACTTTTATCTCTTCCAACCTATCCCAAAGGTTTTTCCTAGGAACCATGTCAAAAGCTTTTCTAAAGTCAACAAAAAAACAAAAAAGATTGGTTTTAGTATTGTGGAACTCCTTTGCAATGATCATAAAGGTAACAAGATGGTCCATAGTTGAATGATATCTCCTAAACCAGGCCTGGCCTTTAGCTCTTTTACCGTGACTTTCTAACCAAATGTTAATCTTCTTTTCCAAAATAATTCCATAAAGCTTAGCTAAAATCGGGCTAATCATAATGGTCATATAATTAAAGGGAATGTTTTTATCCCCATTTTTAAAAATAGGAACAATGAGGCTTTGCGTCCAGGGTTTAGGGAAGCCTTGTTTGACTGCTAAATTGAAGAGCTTATGTATGTGAGGGATAAGGATTGGCCCTCCGATTTTAAAAATTTCACCTTGGTAGCCTTCAATGTCTTTAGCTTTCCCATTTGCGAGCTGCTTAACCCCGAACTCTATGTCATCTAAAGAAAAAACTTCTTCCTTTGTAGGGACAATAGGAATGGTGTCCATGGCATTAGGGAACTTGTAAAGACTTTTAAGGTAGGAATTCCAGTTCGTTAAGGGAATCCTAATATTTTCTTTAGTATTATGTTTTAGAATTTGGCTCCAGAACTTCTTAGGATCCAAATTGTATAGTTGTGAAAGTTGTTCTTGCCTTTTATTGATATAGTATATTTTTTTCCTTTTAATTAGGGCTTTGTACATATTGATCTTATCGAGTTTTAAGGGATCATTAGAAGCATCCCTAATGTCTTTCCTAGAAATTTTACATTCTTTATCATACCAAGGGTTGGTTGTTCTATTATTCTTTTTATGGGACACCTCGAAAGAGAACTTGTTAATAGAAGTGGAAAGGGTACTTGTAAAATTATGATAGAGTTCTTCAATGTTGTCCTTATAAGTTAGGTGGTTTAATTTACTATTTAAATCCTTTAAGAAAATGTCAACTTTACTTTTGTCAAAGCACAAATTCCTTTGATTATTAGAATTCTCTTCAATGGTGCTCCCATGCATGGAAAATTTTAGTGTTAGGGTTAAAGATTTATGATCAGAGTCAGGCTCATGGTCATTTAAAAGGTCAAAAGTTTTTATTTGGTTGGAAACGGGGATATCAGATATCACATAATCTATAACACTACTACCTAGCCCATGAATACGTGTCATTTGGTTGGAATTTGGCCACTTCATTACTCCATTGCAAATTATTAGGTCTTGAGAGTTGCAGAGCTTGACAAACTCAATACCAAACAAATTCTCAATTAGGTCTTCAGAGATTCTTTTGTAGCTATTAGATAAAACAAATTCCTCATCTAGCCATAAAGGATTATGGTTGGAGTCATCACTTAAAAGAGTAGCTTGTTTAGTTGCAGTCCTAGCATTAAAGTCTCCTAGCAAGAGGATATTACCTTCATTTTTCAAATTATAAATATCTTGTTCTAAATTATTATAGAGACAATTTTTATCTAGATTATTTTTCTTATAAACTGTAGAATTAATAGGTGCAAAATAGCAAATTGTTATATGCATCTTCTTAGCATTGTAATACCTTCACTAAAGGTAGGCCAGTTATATTGTAATCACTCTATTTATATTGTAATATTGTAAATATCCAGGCAGGTAGGTAATATTGTAATCACTTCAGTTATATTGTAAATATCCTAATCTTTTAGGACTTTGTATCATTCAGGTAGGTTATATTCTAATCACTTCAGTTATATTGTAAATATCCTAATATTTTAGGACTTTGTATCATTCAGGTAGGTTATATTCTAATCACTTCAGTTATATTGTAAATATCCAAATCTTTTATGACTTTGTATCATTTTTTTTTTCAATAAGTTTTTATAATATTGTGTATATATTTGGATTAAATGAAATGTTTTAAACCTACCCATTATTTATCCAAAATATTTTATGTTGCAAGTGTTCATCTAGGAAATGTGGACTCTACTAAACACAACAGTAACAAGGGTTGCATGGGAGTGCAATCCCTACTCACTCGGAAATATATACTGAACAATGAAACTTAATACAACTAAATGCATATAGCCCACTGTAACATCCCCGACCACCAACAGGTCAGGAAATGCTACCAAACACAACCTTAACTTAGCCTTTAAAGCTCTGATACCATATTGTAACGTCCCCAGCCATCAACCCCACGGTCGGGAAACTCTACTATGTGGAAACATTCTCAAACTTATATAGTATGCATTTAAATGAAGTTAAATGAATTAATATAGAGTAAACATATAATTACTGATAACATACATAATTAACGAAATTAACAGTAAATATTGCAAGCATCACAGACATGATAATATTGCAACATAATACATGATAATATTGCAAGCATCACAGACATGCATTTTTATCGAAACTAAACACATGCATATACTTATCTTTGAAACTGTAGTAACTCCACCAACCGTGTGTAGACCTTCCATGAACCTCCTAGCCTTAGACCGCACTTCTTATCACANAGAGCCTTCTTACACCCACTACTCATGGACTCTCATTCCCCACATGCCTGTTCCAGGCAAGAGTATACACCTTCACAATCACAGTCCATCGGTGCTTCACCTCCCTCTCTGGGTCTCAACAACAGGTCGGATCAGGAATTCTCAGAGCTCTGTAGCTGGTGTTGGACTCTCTCTGGGAGAAAATAACTTCCCAATAGACTCTCTCACCTGGAGAGGGCTTCTCACAGGCCTGACAACCTACCTCTTCTACCATGGGCCTGACAACCCGGTTCTTCAACAAGTTTTCAACTCAATTCCTGCAAGTTCAGGATAATAGCAACACCAACGGCTTTTGGTTAACTCACGGATGACAGCAACAACAAAAAAATTGGGTGTGGATGTCTAGAAAAATGACAACAGGTCACTAAGACACAACACGGTTTAGGTAACATCGGTTTTAGGATGTGTGACAAACAATCCACGTAGAGGTCGAACACATACTCGATGGTTTAGACAGAGGGTGTATCGACTCCTCAAGAAAACATCACAAGCTTCGGGTTTCAGAGCTGCTGTAATATACCAGATATAAAAAGTATGCAGAACAGAAATAAAATGTTAGAAGTGGTAGAATAACCATAATATAACTAGAACAATTACCACAATAGCACTAAAATGATGTAAGAATAACAATAGAAATAACACTTTGATTCTGAAAGCAATGTTCACGGGCCTCTTCGAGGGGGAAACCTGCAGTTGAACAAAGCTTTATTACAATAATATCCAAGCTAGGGTTCTCATACCCTCGACTCCTATTTATACTAAATATGTCTATCAAAATAAGCATCTAGAGGAAAATCCTTCTAGAAGCGGAAGCTTCTATTAGGTCTTCTTATATTTGACTAATTCTATTTTATTGTAAGGCCTTATTAATACTGACCTTTATTACATCCGAATATATTGTTCTACCTATGTGCGGGTTAGGACCCTAACATTTCCTCCCCCTTAAAAACATCCTTGTCCTCAAGGCTTGAGATGTCAAAATTGTCGTAGAATGGTAGTCAGTTCCCAAGAGGCATCTATTGGAGTTGTATCTTTCCACTGGAATAACACTTCCTTGATGGTTCTCTGATGCAGGTGATGCTCATGCTGGTCCAAAACTACTTGTGGTTGTAGCCAAATAGATCCTTCTTCAGCTAACTCGGGAAAGTTGGTTTGAATTTGGCCCTTAGTTCCAATCACCTTCTTTAAGCATGAAACATGAAAAACATGATGCAGCTTCGAATGACTAGGCAAAGATAACTGATAGGCCACCTGTCCCACATGCTTTAGAACGGTATAAGGACCATAAAATTTGGACGCTAGCTTCTGACAATGCTCGGCCTTGAGGGAATTTTGCTTGTAAGGTTGCAGTCGAAGAAACACCCAATCCCCTTCAGCAAATTGACGTTCAAAGCGACCTTGATCTGCTTGTTTCTTCATGCGATTCTGTGCCATGACCAAATTCTCTTTGAGGGTACAGAGAATAGCCTCTCGAACTGTAAATGTTTGGTCAACCGCCTGGACCTTCGAGACACCCGGTAGGTATGAGAGAACTGAAGGTGGCTTTTGTCCATATACCGCTTCAAAAGGAGTCATGTGTGTAGCTGTATGGTATAAAGTGTTGTACCACCATTCAGCTAGAGGTAACCATTGAGCCCAGTGATTTTGTTTTTTCGAGGCAAAACACCTCAAATATGTTTCCAAACACTTGTTGACAACTTATGTTTGACCATCATTCCAGGGATGATAAGTTGTGTTGAGATGCAATTAGGTGCCTAGTAGCTTGAATAGTTCTTGCCAAAAATTGCTTGTGAAATTTGGGTCGCGATAAAAAACAATAGAGTTTGGCATGCCATGAAGATTGAAGACATGATCCATGAAGCTTGAAGACATTATCCATGAAAATTTGAGCCACCGTGGTTGTTGTAAACGGGTGTTGAAGAGTGCAGAAATGAGCATACTTGGAAAGGCGATCAACAACCACCATGGTCATTGATTTATTTCCCGATTTGGGTAAGCCTGTAATAAAATCCATAGAGATATCCCTACAAATAGTAGGTGGAATCGGCAGCGGTTGTAGTGTGCCTGAAAATTTGATTGTTTCTCCCTTGTTGCATTGACACACATCAAATTCAGCGACAAAATTACAAATGTCATGTTTCATACCATCCTAGAAAAAAAAACGTTTGACCCCGTCATAGGTTTTGGTGAACCTTGAGTGCCCCGCTGTGGGTGTAGCATGAAGCTTAGAAAGTACCGTGGATTTAAGCTTTGATTATTTACTTAAATACAAACGACCTTTGTATTGAAGCTCATCATGGAGCCAAGAGCACCCTAGGGAAGCTGGAGCATTGGACTACAATTGTTGGATTAGATGCGAACTTTTGGGATCTTGTAGCCATTCTTGGCGAACGACTTGGAGCCAATCTAGTACAATGAAGGAAAGAGAAAAAATTGATCCCTCGTCTTCATATTTTTAGGAAATTGCATCTGCAACCACATTGTCTTTTCCTTTCTTGTAAATGATCTCATAATCATATCCAAAGAGCTTAGTCACCCATTTTTGTTTCTTCAGGGAGGAAATGCGTTGTTCTGGAAAATACTTGAGGATTTGATGGTCTGTCTTAATTTGGAAGCGTTTCCCCAATAGATAAGGGCGCCACAGATCAACGACATGAAAAATAGCCAACATTTCCTTTTCATAGATTGATTTGCCCAGATTTCTTTTAGATAGTTGCTTGTTGGTAAAGGCCAAAGGCAGACCCTCTTGCATAAGGACATCACCAATTCCTTTCCCTGAACCATCACATTCCAAGACAAAGGTATTTGTGAAATCAGGAAGGTCCAGGACTAGATTGGTGCACATGGCCATCTTCAAGGTTTGAAAAGCTTGAGCAGTGGCTGGGGTCCAAGTGAAAGAGTTCTTTTTTAGGAGAGCGGTGAGAGGTGGTGCAATCTTTCCATAATTATTAACAAACTTGCGGTAATAACTTGTTAAGCCTAGAAATACACGCAAGATTTTGGGAGTCTTTGGGTGAGGAAAGTCATGCATAGATTCAATCTTTTTAGGACCCACCCTGATGCTGTCCTTGCCAACTAGATGACCCAAGTACTCTACTTCTGAGGTGCCAAAAGCACATTTAGACTGTTTCTGGAAACATTGGTGCTGAGAGAGTAGATGGAGAACTCGATCCACATGAGCAAGATGCTCTATCCATGTTTTTCTATAGATGAGGATATCATCAAAGAAAACTAAGACAAAATGATGTAGAAAAGGAAGGAAGACATGATTCATGAGGCTTTAGAAGGTGAAGGGGGCATTACACAAGCCAAAGGGCATGACCAAAAACTCATAGTGGCCCTCATGTGTTCTAAAGGCAATCTTGAGAATGTCTGCCTCTTTCATACATATATAGTGGTAGCCCGAACGAATATCAAATTTAGTAAAGAATTGGGCGCCACTCAATTCATAAAGGAGGTCATCAATGACAGGAATGAGAAATTTTCCTTTAATGGTAAGTTTGTTGAGGGAACGAAAGTCAGGACACATTCGCCAAGAACCTTCTTTCTTCAGGACCATGACCATCAGAGAAGAGTAGGGGCTCGTACTAAGGCATATAACGCCTACATTAAGGAGTTCCTGAACCATTTTCTCAATTTCATTTTTTTGGGAAAAGGGGTGACGATACAAATGGATATTGGGAGGAACGCTTCCGAGTACAAGGGGAATGGAATGATCATGAACACCACGGGAAGGAGGGAATCCCTGGGGAGTGTAAAAGACCACTTGATGTTTAGAAAGGATGGATTGGAGGTCTTGCGACACCGAGGGTGTCTCTGTTTCTTGTATGGTATGGAGTTGGGAAATAACACCAAAATGACCTTTTTTGAGCAGTTTTTCCATGCGATGGGAACTAATGATCTTAGGTGAATCGACGGTGATGCCTTGGAACTTATATTGGTGGCCCTCCTGGTCAAATTGCATGGTTAATTCCTTGAAATACATGAGAATGGGAGCCAAAGTCTTTAGCCAGTCTGCACCCAACACAATGTCACAACCGCCCATGTCAATAGAAAACATATGAGATTTTCGGTGGTATTCACCAATTTGGAGATGCACATTTTCACAACGCCCTCCACATTTCATGGAGCCACCATTGGAAATCATGATTTGGAAATTATTGACGCCATGGATGTAGCAATGAGTTTCTTGGTCAATGTGACGATGAATAAAATTATGGGTGCTTCCACTATCAACCAGAATTATGACCTTCTGATGCTTGATATAACTAATTAGATTGAGAGTTTGGGTAGCGAAGAAGCCAGTGAGAGCATTGAGGGAAATGACCGGTTCTACTTCGGGAGGGTATGAGGGAGGGGTTATGTCAGTGGTTTTAGGTGACTCGGACACAAGGGGAGTTTCAACATCCTCTTCTAAAATATCCTTGGAGATGGCCATAAAAATATTTTGTTCCTTACACTTGTGGCCCAGGAAATATTTTTCATCACAATTATAACAAAGGCCTTTGAGTTGGCGTTCAACCATTTAAGCCCTGGTCAATTTTTGGATCTTTAGTGGAGAACAGGGAGTAGTGGGTTTACTGGTTTAGGGAGAGGGATAAAGGCGGGTTTCCGGTTTTGAGAAGATACAACCTATTGTGCTTATTTATCTCTTTTGGTAGCCTCCACCCAAATCTGAGGCCAAGCCATGAGGACATGGGCCCGAATCTCATCCTTGAGGCCACTAATAAAACACTCTCGGAAAAAGGAATCATACATGCCCTCAATCCGAAAATCCAGGCGCTCAAATGCATCTATAAAGTCTTCCATTGTTCCTGATTGTTTCAACTTTGTCAAACAACCCAAATGGTTGGTTTCAGTGTCAAAGCGTTCATAAAGCTCTGCCACAAAGTGTGTCCAAGCAATATACCCTTGACGTGAATTTTTTCTCCATTGCCACCATTGCCACCATTGCCAACGTTCTTGATCTATATGGAGAACACCATACCGGAGTTTGGCCAAGTCATCTGTAATGTCATATAAAGAGAAATAATGTTCCATTTTGGGTTACCCAACCAGTGGGGTCCGAGCCATCAAATTTGGTCACATCCACCCGCGGAAGGTGTAGGTCACGTTGAAACTGATGGTGCTGAAAGTTATGGGAATGAGAGGAATGTTCACCTTCAGTATGTGGGGGTGAGTCAGAGGAAGGGTTATCTGTAGGGATATGAATCTTGGTGCAGAGTGATGAAAAGACAGATTCAAGCTGGGTGGTCAGGTCTTGTTTGATTTTCTCTAGTGAGGACTGCATGGTTGTATTGATGGTGGCAACATTGGCATTGAGCTGTTTTACTTCTTGTTAGGTCTCGATGAGACTAGATTGCAAGGTATTGAAGCAATATTCCAAGTCTTGGTTGTGGGTATGGGCCATGAGGACGGGGGAACCGAAAATGGGTGGGTGGGGTAAATTTTTTTGACAAAAAATGAAATGTATGAATGTGATAAGGGCGAAGAGATGAATCTAATGGAATAGGTCTCAAATAATGGTGAAAAAAATTCCATATTTTTTTTTTTTACACCTATGGAGTTATACTATGGTCTGAAGAATACTGAAGTGGTGAAATTCTCAAATGATTAACCAGGAAGAAATGTGTAGTTACTTGGAAACCCAAACATAGTTGTGCGACAATAGATCTTGTCTGTTTTAATTTGTTTATGTTTATGTCCCCAAGGGTTAGGTATTCAAGGGTTCTATAGACAAGGGTTTTCCCTGTGCTATAGCTCTCTAATATACGTGCGGGATTCAATAGTAGTACTAGGCCCAATATCTTAGGGCACTAACTAAGGAAGATAGACCATACCCTTAGTTGTACTACCTGACTACCTAGGTACTAGAGAGTATCTTCCCGAGTGTTGTTCTTGGTGGCACTATAACAATCGGGCAGTCGATGAGTTTATCTAAAGAGGGCTTCAGAAAATCTAGGTCGATCTGTACACAGGTGTTGTCTGATGCACTACCACTCGAAGGGGTACCAACAAGGGTTACAAGGGTGGCCAATAGATGTATTCTTAAGAACCACTTGTATTTCTTTCATGTATGAATCCCTCAACCGCGGGTTTATGCGTGTAATGACAGATCTATGTGGCTTAAAGATGTCGAAATACGTCTCTACCCTGAAAAAAATTTACCCACAATTTCTGCCAAGGAAAGTGCTCTGGTACCACTTATAATATACCAGATATGAAAAGTATATCCACCCAAGTGTATCCCCTTGGGGTGCCCCAGTCTTGTTCCTAAAGAAGAAAGATGGAACAATGAGGTTGTGCATTGATTTCAAATAGTTGAACAAAGTGACTATAAAGAACAAGTATCCTTTGCCAAGGATTGATGATCTCTTTGATCAATTGTAGGATGCAAAGATATTTTAGAAGATAGATCTCAGGTCAGGATACCATCAGGTAAGGATTAAAGAAGAGGACATCAGCAAGACAACCTTTAGAACAAGGTACGGTCATTATGAGTTCACAGTGGTTCCATTTGGGTTATCAAATGCACCCGTTGTTTTTATGTGCTTAATGAATGGCATTTTCAGGGAATGTTTGGACAAGTTTGTCATTGTATTTTTGGATGACATCCTTGTATATTCCAATTCAGAAGAAGAGCATGAAAATCATTTGAGGATGGTGTTGCAAGTGCTAAGAGAGCATCAGTTGTATGCCAAATTGAGCAAGTGCTCATTTTATCAAAACAAAATTCACTATTTGGGGCATATCATATTGGAAGAAGGGATAGTCATGGACCCTGAAAAGATTGAGGCCATTAAAGGGTGGAAAACACCTAAAAATGTAACAGAAGTCAGATCCTTCATGGATCTAGCTAGCTACTATAGAAGGTTCATTGTAGGGTTTTCGAGAATATCTCACCCCATCACTTCCTTGCAAAGGAAGGGGAATAAATTTCAATGGACAGAAGAATGTGAAAGAAGCTTCCAACAATTGTGTTGGATTACTGAGAGGGGGGGTGAATCAGTAATAGCGTAATTATAAACCTGTTTCTTCAAATGTTATATCAATATAGAATTATTATCCAATAACGAGCAGTAAGATATAAATAATCACACACATACATAGTACACCAATGTTTTATGTGGAAACCAAAATCAAGAGAAAACCACGGAATGATTTTTCTTATAGGTCTTGAAGAATTACATTCATTGTAAGCACCAACTTCCTTTGGTTTCTAGCTGCAACTGGAAGGAGGCTCCAACCCCCTAGTTTCTCAGGCTACAACCTGAGAGAAGCTCCAACTCCCTAATTCTCTGGCTACAACCAGAAGGAGGCTACAACCCCCT
>JASDQU010274185.1:0-13196 GCA_032191745.1 Picea mariana
GCCTGTTCGAGTGACTTTGACTTTGCGTGCCTCATATGGGTCATACTGACTCGGAATCAAGCTCATGATAGCTTGTTGAAAAGCTTGTCCCGATCCCTACCACTTGGAACTGTTGTACTCCTTGAATAGAACAGCCTTGACATGAGGAAGGAATGTCATGGGAAGGCCCACAAATCCCTGAGTGCACCCAACTGATACTCTTTCAAGGGCAGAGGCCATAGTAACTATGACCACCGCTACTGTCTTTGACTGGAACCATAGCACCAAGGGGATTTTATGGAGAAGTAACTGTGTAAAACACCATGTTGAGCCCAGAGCATATTTTTGGGTCAACATTCTTGGCGCCGGAGGGGAAATTCCTTCCAAAGCATGTCGAACAATGGGNAGGAAGGAATGTCATGGGAAGGCCCACAAATCCCTGAGTGCACCCAACTGATACTCTTTCAAGGGCAGAGGCCATAGTAACTATGACCCCCGCTACTGTCTTTGACTGGAACCATAGCACCAAGGGGATTTTATGGAGAAGTAACTGTGTAAAACACCATGTTGAGCCCAGAGCATATTTTTGGGTCAACAGGTGCTAATTTTTTAGTTTATTGGTTTTTATCCTACTACATGATATTTTTTCAAGTGGCTTTATTAAGCTTAAACACAGGATTGTGAGGTATATATTGTTTACAAATGTTTTTTTATTAATCAATTTCACAATCTCATTGATTATTAGAAATTTTTTGAGGAGGGTCCTTGGTTTTGGGGAGGAGAAGGTATTTTCGTTATCTCATAGTTCCCTTAATTTAACTCACCCAATATGTCAGTCATAAAAATGCACCAAAATGCATGTTTGGGCATGCATCCCAAATTTTCCAAAACTCTTTTGGGATTTCAAAGTTTTTGAAGACATTGAAAATACCTTGGACACACACACACACATATAGATCAAGTTAAGCTTGGTCATTTTAGATATACAGGTACATATATGTGGAGATTGACATTAGTTTAAGGAATTATGATATAATCTTACACTTTAAATGAAAGGGCCTAGACCCATGCACAAATTGGATTATGAAGAAAATACACAGTTTTGGTGTTGGATTTTTCAACAAGAGGGACATTTGTAGGATTCATGTTCTCACACATGAGCTTGTCATAAACCAAATCCCAAAGGATGAAAATCATTTGAGCAATAGTTATGGGATGGTGAAGAGGAGGAAAGAACACTCTGCCATGGGAAGAGAAGAAAACAAGAATACCCCGAGGGTGGTAGTTACAGATAAAGTCCCCTCAAGAGGAATGAAGACACTTCATGAATCTCATAATTTTGATTTTGATAAGAAGTTGGTACACAATTATAATTTTCTTTCTCATAAGAATCTTGGCAATCTCATTTCTAAATTATTGTTAATCATGGTTGAACCTTTTCTAGAATGAGGAAGAAAGAGAAAAAGGAAAGACTTTAAACTATTTTTTAATGAGACAGAAATGAAATGTACATTATTATGCAATATTAAATTTGTGAGAAATGTAGTTTCCATTCAATATCTAAATAGAAATATCATTTTTTTCTTTGGAAAATAAAGAAAAAGTCAAAAAATTGGAGAGTGAATTGATAAGTGGCCAAACTTACCACTTGAGTCAATGTCATCTTTGTGATACTAAGGTGGAGGAAATATAACACTTTATTTTAGAATATCCTTTCTATGGGCACATTAATTTCAACTTCAATTAACTCATCACAATTATAGAGATTTAGGAAAACTTCTTTCCAATATTTTTGAGCATAGAACTTAAATTCTAAAATAAATCAATTAATTTTTTAGGACATTTTCTTAAAATCTTTTACCCAAAATTAATTGAACAATCATTGTCCTTATCATCATCGTATTAATGTTAACACACACACATATATAACAATTGAAAGTAAAAAACTTGTTATGGTTAAAACATTTGAATGGAGCATTGTTTAGTATGAGGGAAATGTGTGATGGAGTGGAGATGATGTATACATATATTTCTAGGTTACAATGCAAAGGGAAAACCCTAGATATTTTTCAAGGCACAAGTTCAGGTCAACAATAGGGATCAAATCCATTACATGTCACTTATGATGTAAAACTTCGGTGCGGAAGATACCACTCAATCCCACAATCACTCCAGTTAGACCACACACACACACACATATATATATATCATTACACAAAACACACACATATCTTAAGAACCAGGGTAGATCCATCTTAACTCTGGATTTAACTCTAGATTTATCATGCAGAGAGACATCAAAGCTTAGGATTTAATGCTTCTCCACCCATTATAAATCATGATTTGAAGTTAAAATGAATCTATGTTGATTTAAATTCATCTCCTTATTTTCATGTTTTGCTATACTACTATGTTTTACCATGCTCCCATGCTCTTGATCTCGGCTTACTTTTTCAACCCACCATATCTTCCCTTCACTATGGAGGGGAAGTCAAGGATAATCCAATAACGCTCCCGCCTAACAATACTTTTCTCCAAGTAGATGAGAACTCCCCCCCTCTCTATTATATGCCCTTCTCGAAACGCTTTTCCCTGTTAGGCAGCAGAGGCAAAAAATAGCATAAAATAAGCAAGATAAAACACGTATTAAGCCAAGCACATCAATCAGACACTTGACACAATGATTTATGTGGAAACCCAATGAGGGAAAAAACCACGGGCAATGATTATTGATATTCTTATTATTCAAGGGATAACTGCAATAGCCTTCATAGGCATGCAATCATCCTCTCCTCACACACTCTACTCTATTCTCCTTACACATGCTTGCACTCACATTGTACTCCACCTCTATGGGTATGCTCACATATATAACATCTATCACTTAGTTATACAAACTGATCATGAATAGATCACATAGTTACACCAACAATTCATAAATAGATTACATGAATGCACATTAACATAGTTGCATGCATGTGCATGTGCATGTGACCACATGAGGAAATTCGTTGGCATGTTTCCAACAATCTCCACCTTGACAAAAAATTACCTGATATATCATGCCCTTAATTAATTCATCAACTTTTATTCAAGCCAAGAGAAGCCAAACATCACCGTAGCTTCTCTAACAAAACTGATTTCATAAACATGTATGAAGAATTCACTTTTGTATGGACCTTTTCCAAAGACACTCCACCTTCATCAACAACATGTCTTANAGAAATATGCTTTGTCTTACTGTGATAAGCTGGATTTCTAGCCAAATGAATAGCACTTTGGCTATCACAAAATACTTTCACCTTGTCTTGCATCCTTCCAAACCTTCCCAATAAACCCTGTAACAAAATTTCCTACTTACATGCATGTGAACAAGCCATATACTCTACCTCTGTAGTGGATAAAGAGACTACGTTTTGAAGCTTTGACATCCAACTAATAGGTCCTCCTGCAAGAGTAAAGACATATCTTGAAGTGGATCTCCTTTTTTCCAAGTCACCTACAAAATCTGAATTTACATAACCGCAAACTGAATCTCTGGAACCATCATAGGTTATAGAATAATTGCTTGTGCCTCTAAGATATTGAAACACTTATTTCACTGCTTCCCAATGTGCTTTTCCTGGATTTTCCATGTATCGACTGACAACACCAACTGCATGTGAAATATCTGGTCTAGTACTCACCATCACATACATCAAACTTCCCACTGCATTAGCATATGGTACACGAGACAAACAATCTTTTTTTTCGTCATTACTAGGACATAAACCTAAATAAAGCTTGAAATGGGAAGCCAAAGGGATCTATAGAGGTTTCACATTATTCATACTGAATCTCATAATTATTTTCTCCACATACTTTTGTTGTGATAACCACAACTTAACAATTTTCTTGTCTCTGTGTATCTCCATGCCTAAGATTTGTTTTGTTGCTCCTAGATCCTTCATATCAAACGCCCTAGCCAACTAATCCTTTAACCTATTGATTTCAACCATGTTCTTTCTTTCCACAAGCATATCGTCAACATATAACACCAAAATAATGAACATGCCATTTTCCAACTTTTTAAAGTAAACACAATGATCATATTCACTCGTAAAATTTAGGCTCACCATGAAGGAATGAAACTTCTTGTACCATTGCCTGGGAGACTGTCTCAGGCCATACAATGACTTCTTGAGTTTGCAAACAAACCTCTTATTGCGATCCTGAACAAATCCTTTTGGTTGTTCCATATATATATTCTCATCTAAATCTTCATGTAGAAATGTTCTTCTAACATCTAGCTGCTCTAACTCAAGATCAAGTAAAGAAACTAGTGCTAACATAACACGAAATGAAACAAGCTTCACAACTGGTGAAAAGATCTCATGAAAATCAATACCTTCCTTTTGAGAATACCCTTTTTCTACTAGTCTTGATTTATACCTCTCGACTTTATCATCGGCACCCTTTTTAAGTTTGTAGACCCACTTACAACCGACAACCTTCCTGTCCTTTGAAAGTTCTTCTAGGTCCCATGTTTTATTCCTTTCTAAGGCATCCATTTCTTCTTTCATAGCTTTCTTCCATTGAGCACTTTCAGATACCTTAATTGATTCTTGAAAACAACTAGGTTCTCCATCAATAGAAACTAAAGCCATAGATAAAACATAATCTTCATACCTTGTAGGAGGATTCTTGAACCGTGAAGATCTCCTCACAGATGGTTGAGGCATATCCTCAGTTTCTTGGATATTTTTTGCATCTACATCTTCATCTTCTTCTTCTGGAACTTCTTCATGCTCTTTCCTTTCTAAAGATGGTTGAGTTTCCAACTAAATTTGATGAACTTGTGGTACCTTCTCTTGTCTCACTTCAACATCTACCAATTCTGATTTTAAGAGTGAGGATTCATCAAATACTACATCTCTGCTTATGATGAGTTTGTGGGCAGTAGGATCCCACAGTCTATACCCCTTAACTCCATCACTATAACCAACAAAGACATATTTCTTTGATCTAGGATCTAACTTAGAACATTGATCTTTAGAAATAAGGGCATAAGAATCACAACCAAATATTATCAGATTTGAAAAATCACATGAATGACCTGTCCATACCTCTTCTAGAATCTTACAATTTAATGCAGTTGATGGTGACCGATTTATCATATAGCATGTTGTAAGAACTGCTTCTGCCCACAATTCCTGCAACATCTTGGCATTACTTAGCATGCTCCTTTCTCTCTCTAGAAGAGTCTTATTCATGCGTTCAACAACACCATTATGTTGAGGAGTATAAATAGTGATATTATGTCTTTGGATCCCAGCTTCCTTTCAATAGTTCTCAAATTCCACAGATGTGAACTCACCTCCTTTATTTGTCCTTAAACACTTGATTGACCTGTCGGTGCTCTTTTCAACCAAAGCCCTGAATTGCTTAAAAATATTAAATACATTAGCTTTTCTTTTAAGAAAATAGACCCAAACCTTCCTAGAGTAATCATCTATAAATGTTACAAAATATGACGATCCTCCGAGAGAATCTGTAGGGGATGGTCCCCAAACATATGAATGAATTTAATAAAGTATACATTTGCTTATATTCCTTCCTGCCCTAAAATTTCGTCTAGACTTCTTTCCAAAAAC
The DNA here is from genome assembly GCA_032191745.1 of Picea mariana. Classification (NCBI taxonomy): domain Eukaryota; kingdom Viridiplantae; phylum Streptophyta; class Pinopsida; order Pinales; family Pinaceae; genus Picea; species Picea mariana. Next base: position 5,613 of record JASDQU010274185.1, read on the forward strand.
ACAATACTTGCAGAAATTCAAATTCAGAAACTTCAAACTTGGAAGTGGCTTGCAATCAACCAGTACCTTAAGCACTTTCTCGCTCATATGACCCAAACATTGATGCCATAAATGAACAGAGTCACTTCCATCTTCAGATGCTACCACTGCTTGATTTATTTATGTCCTTCCTTCAAGCTCATAAAGGTTCCCGATCCTCTTTTCCTTCATGACTACTAAGATGCCTTTGAACACCTTCAATACTCCACCTTGAGTTGTACACTAGTAACCAACATAATCTAGAACTACCAAAGATATCAAGTTCTTTCTAAGTTCGGGAACATGTCTTACATCTGTTAATGTTCTTACAGAACCATCATGCATTTTTATCTAGATGCTACCAACTCCAAAAAATTTACAAGAAAAATCATTTCCCATAAAAACAACACCATAATCAATAGATTGGTAAGTTGAGAACCAATTTCTATGAAGACACATGTGGCTGGACACACCAAAATATAAAAACCAATGTTGGTGTTGATGTGAAACATCACAAGTAGAAAATATCTCATCAACCATACCTGAATTGGAACCTGGACTTGTTTCAACTACATTAGCTTCCTTTGATTCTTTTGTGGAGTTGTCCTTGGATTCATTCTGTCTTTTTCGACAATCCCTCTTGAGATGCCCAGATTTTCCACAGAACCAAAATTTATGCTTACTGTTCTTGCCTCTTGACTTAGACCTTGATGTACCCCTCTGAATTTTCCCTCTTTCTGTAGATCGACCTCTGACCACCATTGCTTCTGTTGTTGAGGTTTTTTTACCGGATGTTTTCCTTATCTCCGCAGACATTGTAATATCCCTAGGTCGAACCCAATTGTAATGTAAATGAAAATGTACTTAAGTTGGTGGATTGTTTGATATCATTTTTGTATGCACCTTTCATGGCATAGTGCACGCATGTACTACGTAGTAAAATGAGGAAGTGTGAACATTCCAGGATACCACGTGCAACAACTTAAGTGCGCGTGATTTTGAGGCCAGGGAGCCTTTGTGTATATGTTGTGTTTTATAGGCTGGTGAGCCAATTTTGTGATTATTAGGCCAGAGAGCCTAGATTTTAAAGGTCAGTGTGCCTACTTTTGTATATGTCTCAGCATTAATATAAAATACATCGTTGCGTGCAGACCGACCATGATAAAAGAGTATGGAGGACTAAACTCCACTAGTTAGGGAAAGGGTGGAGGCTAAAAGTTAAGGAAAATGGGCTAATCCAGGGAGCTTAAGCCAAAAAGGAATATTATATTAATATTTCATAAAGTATAAAGTATGGATAATTATTTTATCCTAAGTTCTAAAGATGGGGACAAGTGGGCCAAAGTAGCTCACAACATGACAAGTGTCAACTTGGGGACATGCATACATATTGTTTGGACTTAGTTCGTTTCCCATCATTGAGTCATCCAGTCAATCATCCATGATCATTCACACACTCACTAAGCTATCTTCTGGACCTTCATATCACTGTACCTGAACCTATATCCATAACCATACTTGTTTGTGTACCTGGTTAGCTTTGGAGCTAGGCTGAAGAAGCGGGTTGTCAGGACCATGGGATATTGAAGAGGTGGGTTGTCAGAACCGTGAGAAATTTCTCTCTGGGTGAGAGAATTTCTAGGAATTGATTTCCTGAAGGTGCTAAACTGCAGCTACAGGGCTCTGAGACTTCATGTCTGGTCTGTTGTTGAATTTCGGAAAGGAAGTGGGGTAGCCAAAGGACTGTTGAGCAGAGAAGAGGCACACTGTTGGACACACTTACCACACTTAGAGGGATGAATGAGTGTGGGGCTCTTTTCCCCAAAGCTTTCCTCTTTACATAAAACTCCTTAGTTAACATTCAACATTTACTCATTACCCATTGTTGTCATTTATAACCAGCAAAATGTGAACATATATCAACAACATATATCAACAATATATCATCAACAAGTCATCACCACAAGGAACACAAAGAAAACAAGATGTATGTACAATTTTTCTTTTTATTATGGACAACAATCCGGGGGTTTTTCAGCAACAATTGAATAGGGTACAACTCTACAAGAGCACCAACTCCATATGCAAGACTTGGCTTACATTCTCAGCATCAACTAAGATGAAGAAACAATCTTCAACAGATATCAATCTGTCAACAGGTACGCAACCTGTCAGTAGTCCAGCTCGCATGTGTACACGCTCTGGCTCACTACAGCTCGCGTGTGTACGTGGCCAATGTATACAACAGCTTGTGTATACCTTCTGAGCTATTAGGGTTTATCTTTCACAATCAACTCAGATCCTCTGCAACCAATATATCATTCCCTTGTGTCTCTGACTGTTCAATCTGACCACCATCCAGTCACAACACATCCAAGCTCTCCAATAGCTTGCTCATGCTCCACAACAAATCAATATAAAATCTATCTCAATCATGTATAAACAACTAGTATACCATAGCAATCATGTCACCACTAAATCACTAGAGTACTGCTCACTCCATCAACCAAATCAACCAAACTGAACCACATCATAGAAACCATACCAAGAATGCCCTAAGCATTTACAACACATCAAACAATAGTATCCATCAAGACAATAATGTAACCATACCAGTGTATCAATGATATATCTGAGCCCATAGAATGCATAACTAGAATCTGCCTCATCATCCAAGAGCTTGGCACCAGCTCAAACACAAGTCTTCATCATTCCATCCATTGTACGTGCCCTGTCCTCATACAACCAGTGTATGTACACACCCTGGCCCATTACAGCCCACGTATACCTCGAAAACTAGGGTTTCTGAACCTCCGAGACTTTTTCCATCAAGATCTCCAATATTTTTGAAACTTTGATGCATCCATGAGATCCTCCTCGCACTCTCTTTCTCAGAATATATCTTCAATCATGCTCAAGAAATCCACACCAAAGATGCTTTCACAAGAATCTCTCACAAGAGCTCTCCATTGATCCACAAAAAGGATGATCTACAAGAGACCATTGCTATTTTATTTATACTTTCATCATCTAGGTCACTTAACCCATTTTTAGGTCACTTAACCCATTTCTAGGTCACTTAACCTATTTTTCTTATTTTAGGGTTAACCACTTTCCATAAATAGAAAGTTCTCCAATTTAAGTATTCCTTCTTGATTTTGTCACTTCTCTTTGTTATTTAAATAATCCATCTTGACTTTGTCACTTTACTTTATCATTTAAATAATGATTTCTTCTTTTAGGGCACTTTGACTTCTTTGACCATTTGGGGCTTCAAGCCAACACATGGGGGTCCTTCAACTTCGTAGGGCCATAACTCTCAAACCATGAGGAGTTATGTGACATTCCACATACCACCGGAAATGGCATGACAAGCACTATCCCTCTAGGATGGTTTCACCAATAACTTCATTGATCTTCATCTCATTATTCCACATACAAGCATGGGTCCTCCCAACCACAACTCAACCACAAAGCATCTTCCCGTGAGGGCTTTCACCATAAGGGGACCACTTTGGAGTTCATCCATTTGTGCACCTTATTAATCATGATAAGACTGCATCATATACATCAAATATGCATCATGTATCAATGACAATTCATTGATCCATCTTCATCATATCAATAACAATTCATTGATCCATCTTTATCGATTGGTTTCCACTTGACATCTATCATTCTCATCAAGGAAAATACATATACATTGTTCATCAATCATCAATCAATCAAGCCTATCAATCAATCACTTGACATTAATCAATCAAACCGTTGTCATCAATGACAACATGATCCAACAATCTCCCCCTTTGGCATTGATGGCAATACCAACATTGATGTCAACAACAATTACCAATTATGGATGTCAAACATGTAGACAAAACATACTCTACATCAATAGTAATCAATCATATCAATATCACTATCTCTCCCTATTAGTAAACATCAATCATATCAGCAATAGTCAATGTGACTATCTCTCCCAAACAATGATCACATTAATGTGACTATCTCTCCCCCTTTGACATCAATGGAAAAGGGCCATTCTCATCTTGGGGATGCTCCCTCTGTCTTGTTGCCACTGAATAATCTCTCCCCTTTTGAACAAGGGATATCAATCTGATGTAATGCTGAAAATACATTTCTCATGCTCCCTCTATGACCATTGCTCCCCCTGGAATCATGCCTTTGTGCTCTTTCTTCAAATATAGGGCTCTTTTCTAGGTATGCATCTGATAAATATCTCCTCCTAGAATCATGGGAAGAAGAATGGCTCCCCCTATCTCTTCTGCAATATGATCAACATACAATTGTTATGGCTCAATCGGATCATACATCAACTTCTCTTTCAATGACGATCCTTGGACCTGTCCATTCATCAAACTTGTGCCATACCATACATCATGAAGCAAAAGAAAATACATCATGTGCCAAAATATGTGCCCATCATGCACAACACCTATGTTCATCAACCATGTACATCAACTACATGTCTCAATATGTAGCCCAACCACATGCAAAATGCATGCACGTGATGACCAAGATATGCTTACAATAATACATCATAGGATATATCAATGAAACTTCAATTATGTACCAAACATGTACCCCAACATATTATTTTACATAATCCAATAGATGAGCATTTGATCAGCATCAATCCATACTCATGGGTTAGTGCCATGTACCCAAAATATATTTTACATCGTCATCTTACATTATCTAACATAGAACCATGAAAACCTGTAGCAAACAATGTTAGAACCTACAATAAACAATGTTAGATCCTGCAACACAGAGTTATATCATCACATTAAGCTGCAACTCATGTGCATTGCCTTTTTCCCAAGGCTTTACCACATATACGTGGCCTGCTGCACAACAAAGCGCGTAGGTACGCGATATAATATTCAAGGTCAGTCAGCGTATGTATGTGACTGTCACTGTTGTCACCCGCGTATGCCTCAATAGATGATACTTTTGAACTTCTCTTCAGTCTTTCATTCTAATCGGGTTGCTATGTCTTCTTCACCCACTTCTGTAGATGACCCTTCTCCTCAAAACTTGAGCTCTGAGCATCCATCTTTTCAAAGATGTCTCCATTTCTTACTTCATTCCTTGTTCTAGCCATGCTATGTGAAGTCCTCATCATAGACTTTCTTCTTGTGTTCCAGCACTTCTGGGATTTGTGGCCAAATCTACTACAGCTGTAGCATCTCATGGAGTTACAGTGAACAACAATGTGTTCTATTTGATCACATCTCCAACACCTTGTGGTGTTATAGAATCTTCCATTATATCTCATTTCATAAGATCTACATTCAAAATCTTTGTGACCATATCCATTACATGAATAACAATGCCCATGAAAAATACTTTCATGCCTCTGCTTTGGTGTCCCAAGAATAACTTCTTGATGTCTTCCTTGCTTTGTTCTTTTGAATTTTTCCTTGCCTTGTGTAGATGGTTGCTTTGCAACATTGTCTTCCTTCTTTGATGGACTTACCTCATGCTTCTTTGAGGTGCTTGCTTCAACATGTGTATCTTCTCCTTTGTATCCCAGACCTGATTTATCACATGATGATCTTTGACTTTCCAAGATCTCATTCAAGAATCGTGAACTATTCAAGAATTTGTTGGACTTTTCCACCTTCTTTCTAAGGTCAACAATTCCAGCTTCTAACTTATAAAATGACTCTTCATTTTCATTTATTTGATTCTTCAATAGTTCCTCTATTCTTTTGGCTTCTTCAATTTGGGTCTTGAGATGGACAATGGTTTCAAAACTTTTGTTAATCTCATCATCTACATTTATATCTTCTTTTCCCTTTCTTTAGTCTTGTGATCTCTTCTTCTTCTAATTTAGTCTTATTGCTCTCTTCTTGTTCTTTGATCATTTCCTTTAATTTCAAGATGTGCCTTAGACTCCTCCTAAGAAACTTATTAGTTTTATTCGAAAGATAGTTGTAGTCTATATAATTGTGATCAATTCTATATCTATATAAACCCTCTTCAACTTCCTTTTGGAGTTTTAATAGATTTTATTATATTATTTTCATGCGATAATTACGATCAAACTTTACACAAACTGTTTCTAGATCTTCTTCTTCACTTGTAGAGAAAAATTCATCATCATCATTGCAATCAAGGGTTTTTGAGGGTTCTTTACCTTCATTTGAAATATCTTCACGATCTTCCTTTTTTCCAACATCAACAAATAATTCTTTGCCTACATTTGAAATGTCTTCAAGATCTTCCTTTGTGCCATCATCACTTGATTCTTTATCTTCACTTGAAATGTTTTCAAAATCACATTTAGGAATAATACAATCAAGGGTTTTTAGAGATTCTTTACCTTTAATGATCTTGATGGAGTGATCTTCAATATCTTCATTTTCCTTCTTGCTTTGATATGTCTCCTTTAGCTTTAGCCATAGATCCTTGGCAGAAGTGCATTGTCACATGCTCTCTTTGATAGGGCTTGAGAGTCCACTAAGAATGGTATTGAGAGCCAATGCATTATTCTTCTTTTCTTCCCTTTGAGCTACAAACTTTGACTTGTTATTCAATGAAATTGATCCACCAATGGTTGCCTTCCAAATAGTTGCTCCCATTTCCTTCAAATGTATTCTCATCTCTATTCTCCAAGTAGAATAGTTCTCATCATCAAGGATTGGAACTTCATCATCCATTTGTGTGTCTATGGATCTCCTTCAAGCTTGTTAAGGCTTGTAGTGAAGGCCTTCTCTGATACCAATTGTTGGACACACTTACCACACTTAGAGGGGGGGTGAATGAGTGTGGGGCTCTTTTTCCCAAAGCTTCCCTCTTTACATAAAACTCCTTAGTTAACATTCAACATTTACTCATTACCCATTGCTTTCATTTATAACCAGTTAGATGTGAACATATATCAACAACATATATCAACAATATATCATCAACAAGTCATCACCACAAGGAATACAAAGAACACAATATGTATGTACAATTTTTCTTTTTATTATGGACAACAATCCGGGGGTTTTTCAGCAACAACTGAATAGAGTACAACTCTACAAGAGCACCAGCTCCATATGCAAGACTCATCTTACATTCTCAGCATCAACTAAGATGAGGCAACAATCCTCAACAGATATTAATCTGTCAACAGGTACGTGACCTGTCAGTAGTGCAACCCATGTGTGTACATGCTCTAGCTCACTACAGCCCGCATGTGTACACGACCAATGTATACAAGAGCCTGCGTATACCTTCTAAGCTATTAGGGTTTATCTTTTAAGATCAACTCAGATCCTCTGCAACCAATATATCATTCCCTTTTGTCTATGACTATCCAATCTAACCACCAGTCAGTCACAACACATCCAAGCCCTCTAATAGCTTGCTCATGCTCCACAACAAATCAATATAAAATCTATCTCAATCATGTATAAACAACTAGTATACCATAGCAATCATGTCACCATTAAATCACTAGAATACTTCTCACTCCATCAACCAAATCAACCAAACTGAACCACATCATAGAAGCCATACCAAGAATTCCCTAAGCATTCACAACACATC
>JASDQU010274185.1:21872-33728 GCA_032191745.1 Picea mariana
AATGACCACGTGATAGTGTAAGTTGTTTATGAAGTTACCCACTTTTATAAAGAGAAGTGGGGATCAATTTTACAATGAAGTTACTTTATAAAAGAAAAGTTGCATGCAAAATAAATAACTCTAAAATAAAATATTAAAGCTACTTATAGTGATTCACTTTTATACTTGAAGTGAAATACACTTTACAATTTGAGCATGAACTTTTTCAAAAAAAAATAACAAAAGAGAGACTTGAACTCAAGACCTCTTACTTAATAAGGCAATTTTTAACCAAATGGTCTAGCAAAACATATTGTGTTTTTGAGGAAGAGGATTGTTGTTGTTGTTGTTGTTGAAGATGGCATTGGAGAGTGTGCTAAAAAAAACTCTTTTCACACAAGAAACAAAATTTGTTTCTTGATGACAACAAGGGTTAGATCTCGGTTAGCTTACCCGGAATATGCACCTTTTCCTATCTATTTCTAATTTTCCGAGATCGCACAGGGCGCGGGGCAAAGAGCGTACGCAGATATAAAATAGTAGCAACCCGAAAATAAATACTACAAAAACAAAATAAAACCAAAATGATACTCTGCAAAAATTAAAAAAATGCGTATTCAGGCTTCATACCTCTGGATCTGACTGAAATGGTTGTATCTTGGGAAAACAGAAACCTTTTCGAGTGAAACGAAAAGTGTTCCTTATTGAAACGAGCGCTCTGGATGAAATGGAACAGTCCTCTCAGCCCATAAATGTACAGAAATGACAGAAAATGGAGATGAGGAAAATAGCTTCACGATCTCGATCTACAACAGGAGCGGGTCTTCAAACAGGCTCGGATACCATGTTCGACAACACAAGTATTCCAACATAGGAAGAACATCTTTAGTAACCACTCACATAACCAGATCAAAGATCAACACACCGATGTTTTCACGTGGTAAAACCCCTGCGAGGAAACATCCACGGTCCCAGCCAACGCGACCACTTGGAGCAGTTTATTAATGCAAAAGAAAAAGATTACATAGAGATTTTACAAGAGAGTTTCTCACAATCGATCATCACAAATAACTGTCCATGCTCTTTAAATAGATATCATGGACCAATCGGGTCTTAAGCCACGGATCAATGGTCATTAAGATCGAGGAGAGTATGAACCGTCGGATCACTCTATGTCGAGAACATATCGTGACCGTCAGATTTCCTAACTACAAATGCATACTAATGCATAGTAAAGAAACACACTAAGAAACACACTTTTACCTAATGACACATTAGACCAAGTAGATTTTAACTAACTCCTAAGTGTCTAAATATCCTAACAAAGGATACATTTTTGTACATGCTCACCAATTTTCAACAAAAGGTATTGAGTTTTCATATTGCGTAGATGTCCTAAACGAGTGCGTAACAAATTCCATATTTTATGTCTATGCTAACAGAGGCCTAATGTTTTCATCAATATGCTCTCATACTTTGGAGTTAATTCATAATCATCGTCGCAACTATAGACATAGGCATATTAATGAATTCACTTGTTGACTTTGTCTAATTCATGTGTTAGTGTTTTATTAATGACTTAAAGTAGATTTAAGTAATTTTAGGTTACCCTAAAAGCTTATGATTTAATTGATTGGATAGGAGAAGTATAAAGATATTTTTATTATGAGAAAATTGGACACTCCCATAGGGTGAGGTTTATTCCTACGAAGTTGAAGGGACACATAGCTTTATCTTGGGATTGTGTTCAGAGGGAGAGAGTTGATAATTATAAGGAGAAAATAAGGTCGTGGAAGAATATGGTAAGTAATATGAAAGATAAATTCTTACTTATAGATTATTAGCAAGTTTTGTGCAGACAGACCCAAAATTTGGGGGAAAAGGATATGCCAATCAAAGAATACACCGAAGAATTCTTCAAATTGTCAATTATACTAGCATTAAGGAACTCAGATTTCAAAAGGATGCAAGGTATGTCAATGGCCTAATATTTCAAATTCAAGTTGAAATGACCACCCATTATTTTCATATTGTAGATGAAGCATAGCATATTGTTATTTGAGTTGAAGAGAAGCTTAGTAGAAGACATTGTATTGCTTGAGGAAGAGGTGTTCAAGGAAGAGGCCATGCAGGCTATGGGAGAAGCCAAACACATGCCAAAAATGATGATGAGGTGAGTTGTAGTAGTCAAAACCACACAGGAGGTAATAGTGTTGGTAGAGGTAGAGGTTTTGGCAGAGGAAGAGGAGGTAAGTATGTTCCTACATGTTTCAGGTGTGGGAAACAAGGGCATGAGATGGTAGAATGTTTAGAGATTCAAAATGATGGAAGAAAAAATATGCAAGAGAACATGTGGCACATGTAGAGGAGTCCTTTGTTGGAGAAAACATTGCATAAATTCACCAAGAGCAAGGATAAAATCTTATGTTAGAAGGGTCTTGCTTAAGTCGAAGGAGAAAGTTATTAAAGAACCCATGCATAGGAAGAATCTCTTCAAGACAAAGTGTAAGATATAAGTAAGTGTTCTAATCTGACTATTGATGGAAGAAGAATAGAAAATTTGGTATTTATAGGAGTGGTAGATACGTTAAAGTTAAAATGCACACATCAACCTAATGCATACATAGTTTCATGATTGTAGAAAGGACACCAAGTTACTATTTTTCAACAATGCTTGTTGAATTTCAAATGGGATATTATGAAGATCAAGTTTTATGTGATGTTGTTTCTATGATGCTTGTCATGTATTCTTAGCCAGACCTTGGTTGTATGACAAGAGAGTATTTCATGATGGGATGAAGAATACATATTAGTTTGAGAAAGAAGGAAGAAAATTGATATTACATCCCGCAATTGATGATAATGATGGAGATAGCAACAACAACAAGATTGTGCTTTGTTTAGTCAAAGAATTCCTAGAAGGAATGAAGAGTTTGAAGTGTTTCCTTGTAGTTTTTCCAAAAATGGTTCAAGAGGAGGAAGAGGGGAAATAATTGCCAGAAAAAGTCAAAGAATTGTTAGAGTGATACAAAGAGATTATCATGAATGATATGCTAATGGAAGTACCTCTAGTTAGGGATATTTCACATCATATTGATTTGATACATGGATCAAGTTTGCCAAACAAAGCACCTTCTAGGAAGACCCTTGTAGAAAGCAAATAAGTTAATAGATAAGTTCATAAATTATTAGATAAAGGCCTAATAAAAGAGATTTTGAGCCCTTGCACCATGCCCACAGTACAAGAATCTAAGAAAGGTGGAGAATGGAGGATGTGTATGGACCGTAGGGCTATAAACAAGATCACTATCAAGTACATATTTCAGTTGTCAAGAATGGAGCATCTTATGGACTGTTTGAGTGGAGCATGATACCTTTCCAATATTGATTTGAAGAGTGAGTATCACSAAATCAAAACTAGAGAATGTGATTGAGGGGGGGATTGTTAGACTGTGAGTCCCTAAACAATCACAAAGTTTGAGACCACCTTCTTATGAGTTGTCATCCTTATCTATTGATGAGGTGTTGTCATTATCCAATGATGAGTTATCARCGAGACCTAGATCTAGAAGTGGCCAAATACATGCACTATAAATTGTTATCATGAGATGAATACMTGTGTTGAATATGGCTTAAAGCCTTTTCTACCAAGTTCTTATGTCTTGCTTTTGTTTTATTTCTTAAAAAGGGAGAGATGATGTCCAACTTTGTGAGAATTTAATTGAACCGAAATCATTTTTGCTAATTACCATCTCTCTCTCATTTTTCTCGTGTTCTCTTTATTTAATTAAATTATGTAATATATTGTCTATTTTTTCCCAACTATTTTTATTTTCAGTTCCTTACTTGTTTAAAATTTCCTTTAATTCCCCCTATTTCGTTCTAAATGCCATTAAGTTGAGATTTAAAAGAGAATTTATTTCTTCCTTGTGGCTTTGTAATTACTTATTAGTCTCGTCATTGGTTTCCATTTTTCTTCTTCTTCTCGAATCTATTTCTTTTCAACAATTTTGGCCACTTAATTGTTTAAATTTTAGACTTGTACAACTATGGATGTATGAACTTAAAGAAAAATCATATAGAATTTTAATTGTTCATACAAACTGTATAATTAGAACACCAGTTGTCTTGTGGTGGTTGGTACTATGGGAGTGATGGCTAATATGGATGTTGTGGCATTGTGCATGGTCGGTACATGACTGATATGGGCAAGTAGCATTAGACTACATACATACAAGTTATCGTGGTTGTACAATAAAGGTTGACAATTGGTGATGTCACAATGGTACAAATGACTATTCCTATGTTTCATAGGAAACCTTGTATGGCTAGATTTGATATAAAAGGGAGCATGCATGTTACTAGTTGACTTTTCCAATAGGATAAGAAATTATATATATATATATATATATGATGATGATGATGATGATGATGATGATGATGATGATGATTTACATTGATTTTGCCCCCTATATAAATATAACCTAAGGGGTTGTCTTTGTGCCTTTTAAATGAAATGTTGTGTCTTTTATGTATATTTATTTACTTATCTTTATTAATTATTTATTCATATCATTATTGTATCTATCCTCTTTTTTTATTTTATGTATATAACAAATAATGCCACTTCGGTGTTGATTTTGAATCTCACATATTTTTGGGTCAAGGAGGAAAAATATCATCACATAGGCCACACAATGATATGTGAGTTCCAAAACTTATGGCTAGCATTAAAAGATATCAAAGTTTGGACCAACTCATAGGGATCTTTCTTGGAGAATAAAATGGTGATCCACCCTTGTGCCACTAGATTTTTCATCTTGGATTTTTGTATGAGATGGGCATAATGTTAACTGCTAGTAAAGGCCCCTGGTTTATGGGAAACGTTGGTCTCTTTATAAGGTCATGGAAGTTGAAATTTATTTGGTTTGCATACTATATTATTATTATCGATCTCAACCTAGGTAAAAATGCTTGATCTCCTTGTTTAATATTGAAACAAAAAGTCTCTCACAACCATTGGTAACACATGACTTGGACAATTTTATTACCTTGGCCCTAAAGATAGGGAATTTTCTACCCAGTGTCATCGTTTGAATTTGCATTAATGTTGATTTGAGCGAGGGCCCTCCCAAAAATTCATGTTTGGGGATGAACATTGCAACTAAAAAAATTTATTGGACTACAAACATATTCCTTTTTGGTGTAGCACATGAGTTGAGCATAGACACTTGGTTGGTACTGTTGAATTTTCACTATGTTAGGCTCAAACATGAGGTTTATTTCATTTTAGCATTTACTTGAACCATAAACAAATGCAGCTACACAATTTACAAGTGCTGCAATAACCAAGATCACAAGAAGAAGTACCATGCACAAGAACACAAGAAATATCCTGGGAAACCCTTCAACTCAAGGGAAGAGAACCCAACAATCCTTTGTTATATTCTCAAGATAAGATCCCCCAACCATAAAAACCTAATGCACACAAGAGGGTGCTCTACCACCTTGAAACTTGCACCCAAGAGAGGTGTGCACTTCATCCCTAAAAGTGTACTTGCTGAAATTCTGAAATGAAAAGTGACTTGTGTGTTTCCTTAATGAGGAAATCACATTTATTTATACTAGACTAGATACATCAAAAGTGGTGTCTATTGGCACAACAGGGCCGACCTCAATTACTCAAAAAATAATTAATTATAACAATAAACATTAATTATCTTTCACATATGGTGGGGCTGACCTATCACAATTAGGGTTACAGGTAAATCTTACACTTAGACAATATAGCAAGGGATCCACACATCCACTAGTGCTCAGCCACTAGGGACATGGCCACCTATGCTTAGCCACAGGGACACCATACTCAACATATCTCTATCTCAACTGAGTCCACATGAGAATCATTTGGAGTACCACATTGTCTCATCTCTCACACAGAGGAGAACGAAACTCCCATCACATGGGCATTCTCACCCCACACAAGGGCATACATTGTCTCATCTCAGTCCAGAGAGGAACGACACACCCATCTCATGGGCACACCCAACACATGGGCTCTCTCACAGGTTGACTCAACTCAGTCTCAGAGGAGAACGTGTCATGGAGGATTTCTCACGAAGCTGTAATCATCAACACTCCCTCTCAGCTAGGGAGGCATTATCCACCAGGCCAAGTCTCTCACATAAGTACTCGAACTTTGTCTTGGCAAGCGGTTTAGTGAAGATATCTGCAATATGCTCATGTGTAGGAAAGTATTGCACGTGTACTACTTTCCTCTGCACCATGTCTCTGATATAATGATATTTTATCTCAATGTGTTTTGATCTATCATAAAACACAGGATTCTCATAGATCTTCGCAGAACTCTGGTTATCACAATGAATAATGGTAGGATCCATCTCATGATCAAATAAATCTGTCGGGAGTTTGTGAAGCCACACTACTTTGCAGACTGCCACACTCAATGTTATATACTCTGTATCTGTGGTACTCAAGGCCACAGAGATTTATTTCCTGCTGCACCAGGAAACCATGGTAGAACCGAAGGTAAAACAACAATCGGATGTGCTCTTCCGGTCCACTCTGCTCCCTGCCCAATCTGCATCGACATATCTCTGCAAACTCATGTCTATACTAGAGGCATATCTCAGGCCATATCCAACTATGCCTTGTAGACATCTCAATACATACTTCGCTGCTATCCAATGAGTCTGTCTCGGCTGACTCATGAAATGACTAAGTACATTCACTGCATAGCATATATCAGGTCTATTGTTAACCAGATACATCAATGATCCAATCAGTTGTCGGTATAAATGTGGATCAATCTCGCCTGAATTAGTAGAAGCATCGTTCATTTTATTCAAATCCATCACCATCGGTGTAGGCATGGATTTGCAGTCTATCATACCGAACTTATTCAATATCTCCACTGTATATTTTCCTTGACTTAGGAAAATATCATCAGTCCTCTGCCATACTTCTAGTCCGAAGAAGTAGTGCATCATACTCAGGTCCTTCATCTCGAATTCAAAATTCAATGCTCGCTTGCATTCATCAATAAGTCTTTCTGAACCGGTGAGGAATAAATCATCCACATATAGGACCAAGATCAAGCACTCATCACCAACAATGTGATAATATAGGTTTAGATCAACAACACTTTTGTTGAAGCCCAAAATCACCAAGAATCCATCCATCTTCTCTTACCAAGCACGAGGTGCCTGCTTTAGTCCATACATGACTTTCTTCAACCTGCACACATGAGATTTCTTGTTGTGTATCACGAATCCTTCTGGCTACTCGATGTAAACTTCTTCTTCAATCTCACCATTAAGAAATCTTGTATTTACATCCATCTGATGTAGTTTCCAACCCATGTATGCAGCTAGTACAATGATAGTACGGATGGAGGTGTATTGGGCTACTAGAGAAAATGTCTCCTCATAATCAATTCCCTCCACCTGTGAGAATCCTCTGGCTACAAATATCACTTTGTATTTCTCGACACTTCCATCAGATGCATACTTGATTTTATAGATCCATTTGGAAGTTACTACAAACTTCCCTTTTGGTCTCAGAACAATATCCCACACATCATTCTTCAAGACGGACGGATACTCTTCTGCCATGGCATCTTTCCATACCTGCTGACTTGTTGCTTCTCCATGAGAAGAAGGATCAATATCAATGATGTGGCTCATGGCTGAAAATAGCTTGAAAATCTTGTTGGTCTCTTGCTCTCTCGGAATGTGCCTTGAGGAGTTGCATGTCCCTCTGCCTTTTGCAGAGTTTGTCGAGCCCCGACAGACCTTTTATGGCTTACTGCAATGTCTTTGGGAATATTAACTGGATCAAATGGAACAATGGTTGTCTCCCTCTGAACTACTGAAGGGGAGAAGGTATTGTCTCTTCCTTTTTCTTTTTTTTTCAAATAGTTTGACTCCCTTTGACTCAAGTGAGTCCCTCTAAAGTTTGAAGGATATACATCTTCTTTTTCTTGTTTGCTAACCTGAAGGCATATCATGTCTTCTCATCTCCTCTACTGACTCTACAGTACTTTGTTGGTCTCTTGTACTAGGATAATAATCAACCAAGAAAATTTGGACTCCTGTACCAGGGATAATGGTCCAATACAAGAGGGCTCCCAGACCARGGATAGTACCCTTCATTATCAAAATGCAAGMAACTATAGGTTAATCAAATAAGGAATGTAGTACAAAAAATTACCCTAGTCTACAATCATGCTCAATCTTGTATTTGGTCTTCCTGAGAAAGGTTAGAGGAACAAATCCTCATCTCTAATGTCTTCATCTTTYTGAGGTGGGTCTAGATCCATGTCAGGAGTGGAAGCATATTGTCTTTCTCTCTTCCTGGTAGGACAAWTTCTTGCAATGTGTCCATACTCGTCACATTTGAAGCACTAGATCTTTGACATGTATTTTCTTTAATAACCTGAAGCGGATGAAGTCTTCTCATCTTTGAATGTTTCACTGAAGTTTCTTTTGTTTCTTCCTCCTTTCTTTGTATGAAGTGCAAGAGCATGATTGTCATCATGAGGGGAGTCTTCCACTCCTCTAGCTATAAGTTTGATTTCTTGCTAGGTACAGTCTGTCCATAGACGATCAAAAGTAGGTAGTTGTTCTCTACCACTGATACTTTGAAGAAATGGTTCCCAATGTTTTGGAAGATTATTGAGAGTGGTCAAAACAAGTTCTTTCTCTGATATGATTTCTCCAATGGCACCTAGCTAATCTCTGATCTCTTACATCTTCATGAAGAAGATAACAACAATGTCACCTTTTGTCATCTTGATATTTTGAAGTTGGCCCTTCAATGTAAGAGCTCTGAGGGTGTTGTTACTCTCAAACATATTCTTCAATGCTTCATACATTTCATAAGATGTCTTCAGGTTGGAAATACGAGGTAGGAGATGATCTCTTACTGAGTAGATGATTATCTTCCTTGCCTTGACACCATCTTCCTTCCTTTCTTCCTTCTCTTCATCGGTAGTTATCTCCGGTAAAGAATTTTGTATCACACTCAATAGGTCTTCCTCTTCAAGAGTGATCTGAATTCTTGACTTCCAAGAACTGAAGTTGCTTGATCCATCAAGCCTATCTTCCACCAAGGTTCTGTTCATCATATTTTCAGATTCTTCACAAACCCTTACCAACTGGGCTAGGAAACCTAACGACTAAGCTAGGATAGAAATATTAAGTTTCGTCGGGCTTAAGACTACCAACAATAAGCCTTGAAAGTCAGAAGAACACTGGTTATCTAGAAAGCTCCTTCAATGAGCTGTAGAAACCCTAGATCTAAATTTTCTGTAGAAAATTGCGAAACCCTAGGGCCAAAAATACAAAATTCTCAGAATTGCATTCTGAGAGTCTCTGGAGGTGCGTTGAAGGAGGCCATACTCTCCTATGCCAATTTTAGCCCCAACGTCCAAGTATAAAGTGTTGAAACTGAAAAAAGAAGGAGGGTCGTACCTTTTTCTCAGAAACCTTAGAATGTCATACAAAATTGCAGAAAGGAGGACAGTTGGACTTAATGCTTGTGCAATGGGTTCTTCAAGACCTATGCTCTGATTCCATGTTGAATTTTCACTATGTTAGGTTAAATAATGATGTTTATTTCATTTTAGTATTTACTTGAACCATAAACAAATGCAACTACACAATTTACAAGTGTTGCAATAACCAAGATCACAAGAAGAAGTACCATGCACAAGAACACAAGAAATATCCTGGGAAACCCTTCAAATCAAGGGAAGAAAACCCAACAATCCTTTGCTATATTCTCAAGAGAAGATCCCCCAACCATAAAACCTTAATGCACACAAGAGGGTGCTCTACAACCTTGAAACTTGCACCCAAGAGAGGTGCGCACTTCAGCCCTAAAAGTGTACTTGCTGAAATTATGAAATGACAAGTGACTTGTGTGTTTCCTCAATGGGGAAATCACCTTTATTTATACTAGACTGGATACAACAAAAGCGGTGTCTATTGGCACAATAGGGCCAACCTCAATAACTCAGAAAAATAATTAATTATAACAATAAACATTAATTATCTTTCACATACGGTGGGGCCGATGTGCACCCTTTACATCAAAATTAGGGTTATAGGTAAATCTTACACTTAGAAAATATAGCAAGGGATCCACACATCCACTAGTGCTCAGCCACATGAACGTTATACTCAACAGATCTCTATCTCAACTGAGTCCACGGGAGAATCATCTGGAGTACCACATTGTCTAATCTCTCACACAGAGGAGAACGACACACCCATCACATGGGCATCCTCACCCCATACAAGGGCATACATCGTCTCATCTTAGTCCAGAGAGGAATGACACACCCATCTCATGGGCACACCCAACACATGGGCTCTCTCATAGGTCGACTCAACTCAGTCTCAAAGGAGAACGTGTCCTGGAGGATGTCTCACGAAGTTGTAATCATCAACATGTACTTCTTTGAAAGAAAATGTTTCTTAAGAAAGAAAGTAATGGAATCATGTATCCACATGGTGAAAGGACCTAATTATGACTCGTCATTGTTGGGTGGAATTAATTAAGGATCATCATTATCCTTCGTTAGTTGGCACTACAAATGACGTCACTCTAAATCATATATCCAAATCATTAAATGACTCATTGCCTCATCATTGTTGGGTGGAACCAATCAAGGATAAATATTACTCTTAACTAGTTCTCACTATAAATGACGCTACTCCACCCCTCAAGGGGATTGATGATGTTAACAAACCATCGAAGATAAAGGAGATGCTCCCTTTGTAGATGGTAGTCCCCTCATCTAAAAACACTCTTAGGGGTACCAAAGGGGAAGAGGATGGATCATTTAGGACGGGAAGGGGGACTTAAGCAAATTACAATTTATAATTACATAAAGTTTCATAAACAAATTATTATTAAAGAACCCATGCAGAAGAATAATATCTTCAAGACAAATTGTAAGATATAAGTAAGTGTTGTAATATGACTATTGATGGAGGAAGCATAGAAAATTTGGCATTTATAGGAGTGGTAGAAAAGTTAAAGTTGAAATGTACACCCGAACCTAATGGATACATAGTTTCAAGATTGTAGAAAGGACATCAAGTTACTGTTTTTCAATAGTGCTTGTTGAATTTTCAAATGGGAGATTACAAAGATCAAGTTTTATGTGATGTTGTTGCTATTATGCTTGTCATGTATTCTTAGCCAAACCTTCGTTGTATGACAAGAGAGTATTTCATGATGGGATGAATAATACATATTAGTTTGAGAAAGAAGGAAGAAAAATCATATTACATCCAAGAATTGATGAGAAATGATGGAGATAGAAGCAACAACAAGATTATGCTTTGTTTAGTCAAAGAATTCCCTGAAGGAATGAAGAGTTCGAAGTGTTTCCTTGTAGTTTTGTAAGAAGTGGTTCAAGAGGAAGAAGAGGGAAAAAAATTGCTAGCAAAAGTCAAAGAATTGTTAGAGTGATACAAAGAGATTATCATGAACGATATGCTAATGGAAGTACCTCTAGTTAGAGATATTTCACATCATATTGATTTGATACATGGATCAAGTTTGCCAAATAAAGCACCTTATAGGAAGACCCTTGCAGAAAGTGAAGAAGTTAATAGACAAGTTCACGAATTGTTAGATAAAGGCCCGATAAAAGAGAGTTTGAGTCCTTCCACCATGCCCGCGGTACTAGAATCTAAGAAAAATGGAGAATGGAGGATGTGTATGGACTGTAGGGCTATAAACAAGATCACTATCAAGTAAATGTTTCAGTTGTCAAGAATGGAGCATCTTATGGACTATTTGATTTGAAGAGTGGGTATCACCAAATAAAAACTAGAGAAT
>JASDQU010274187.1:0-15053 GCA_032191745.1 Picea mariana
GGGGAAGGAGGCGGGTCATGAGTTAGAGGGAATTTCCAATACTGTAGAATATAAGGTTCAGAACATGTTCCCATTAGATCCTTTGCAGTCCAGTGTTGTAGGTTGATAGTTTCCAGAATATTGAGGTGGCATTGGTTCCAACAATGTTGCCAAGGGAGCTGGGCATTCCTGAAGATCCTTCTATTTCTTTTCTTCCAAATTTTCCAGAGTATGAAGCTTGGAAGAAGTTGCCAGATATTGTTAAGAAGGGGTGATTGAAAATTCTAGTCTCTCCATTCCGCGATGGTATCGATGACACTGTCTCGTTTGTGATCCGAGGTGCGCATGATCAACGCGCTTTCGTCCCAGACTTGAGCTATGTAGGGGCATGTGTTGAGGAGATGGTTCATGGTTTCAACTTCTTTTCCACAGAGCATGCAGATAGACGGGCCGACAAAACCCCTTTTTGAGAGGTTATCCCAAGTGAGAATGCTCGAATGAGTAACAAGCTAGAGGAAAAGAGTAATTTTTGGCCAGTGTTTTAAGGCCTAAATTTTGCTCCATGCGCTTCCTGTGGGTAAAGGGTCTGAGTGATTTTTAATGGCATAGGCCTCTTTTATGCTGAAGGTGCCCCTTGGCGAGTATCCCCATCTTAGAATATCCTCTCCTATGAGATTGGGGATTTTCCTTTTGCCTAATTCTTCATACCAGGGTCTTAGGTCCACATGTGCCTCTGTGTTCAGGTACTCCTTATTTGAATTCCAACATCTCCAGGTGGCCTCTGTTGGGTTGTCTTGCTAGTAGTCTGCTACTTTTTTCAGGCCCGCTTGTGTAGCTAGGATGCTGATATTGTCAGCCCAGTCTTCATGGTCTAGAGTTGGCCACTGCTGCCACGAATCTTTCCAGAATAGGGATGTTTTCCCATTTCGAATTTCCCAGAAAGCGTGATTTGTTACTAGATGCTGATTTTTCTTAGTTGCCGCCCAAATTAAGGATCCAGGGTTGTCCCCATTCCACCTTATCAAGTTCCTCTCCGCCATATTGGGTGCATATTTTCTTCTCCAGAGCTTGGCCCATAAATCATTGGGTATTTTTAGCCATCTCCACTAGACCTTGGCGCTAAGGACTGTGTTCATGATTGAGGGGTCCCTTAGCCCGAGACCCCCCTGAGCTTTGGGTTTAAAAAGTTTGTCCCAACTGATCAGTGCTATTTTTTCCCCTGTGTTAAGGCCTTGCCAGAGGAATTTCCTTTGCAAGTTTCTTATGGTTGTAAGGACAAAATTTGGGGCTGCAAGCGCTGAGAAGGTATAAATCTAAAGGGCTTGAAGCATGTCTTTAAGAAGAATGAGGTGGTTGGGAAGGTTTAGGGCTCTGTAGGTCCAGGAAGAAAGACTCTTGGCAAAGGAGGAAAGGAGATGCTCCCAAGAGGTGTTTTTGAGGGCGTTGTCTAGCAGGGGAATGCCAACGTATTTGGATGGAAGGGAGCTTCAGTTGAAGCCTAGGATATCAGAGATATGGCATTAGATCGGAGCAGGCGTATTAAAGAATAAGATCTGGGATTTGTCTTTATTAAAGTCTAGCCCTGAGGCATCGGAGAAATTTTGAAGGATCGAGAGGAAAGAGTGTGCTTCTCTTACTGTAGGGGAGCCCATCATCAGGGTGTCGTCAACAAATTAGCTGTGAGAGATCAAGGGAGAGATACCATGCAGAGGTAGACCCATCAACGAGTTGCTTGCTATGGCTGCATGAATGGAGTGATTGAGACCCTCGACCATGATAATGAAAAGGAAAGGGGACAGAGGGTCTCCTTGTCTGATTCCTCTAGAAGGAGAGAAAGGACGGGAGGGAACTCCATTGACAAGGATAGAAAAGAAAGCCAAGGAGGTGAGATATAGAATCCACTCTACCCAGAAGTGGTAGAAGCCAAAGGAAAGGAGCATTGCATGCATATAATCCCAGCTTAACTTCTCAAAGGCTTTAGAAAGATCCAGTTTAAGGAGCATACCTAGCATTCAGGTCTTATGCAAGGAATGAATAACTTCATGAGCTAGGATGACGCTGTCTAGGATCTGCCTGCCTTCGACATAACCCGATTGCTCTGGAGAAATGATCATTGGTAGGATGGGCTTAAGTCTTCTAGTAATCACTTTGGTTAGGAGTTTGTAGATGACGTTGCACAAAGCGATGGGAAGAAACTGCATGGGGTGAAAGATATGCCCCTATTTGGGGATGAGGGTGAGGAAAGTCGCATTAAGAGCTAGAAGGACTTGTCCTGAAGATCAAGAGTATTCAATGATTTCCCAAACCTCTTCCCTGATCATCTGCCAGCAATGATGGAAGAAGTCGCTAATGAATCCATCTGGACCTGGAGCCTTGCATTTGGGGGTGTCCTGAAGTGCATGATCCACCTCCTCAATAGCAATGGGCCTGAGCAGGGATGAGTTTTGTTCCTAAGTTATTAAGGTGGGTATGTGTTGCATGACCTTGGCAATGGCTTGAGATCTGTCTGGAAGGGGCTCCGTGAGGAGTTATTTGTAATAAGCGAGCAGTTACTTTTCTAGATCCTCATGGGAATGGATAAGATGGCCATTGGTGGAGGTTAATTGTGTGATTCGGTTGGTGTGTCGTCATTGAATGGTGGTCCTGTGAATTTTTTTTTGTTTCGGTCTCCCTCCTTGAGCCACTGGATGCAAGATTTTTGTTTCCACAGAGTCTCTTCTTGGGCTTTCCTAACCTCCAGTCGTTGGTTTATATATGCTTCCTGGGTTTTAAGATCTTCCATAAGACCATGCTCCCATATCTTCCTTTGTATCGTGCTCATTTGATCTGTCAGCTACTTCTGGGAGTCGGAGATGTTACCAAAGGTTTGTTTGTTCCAAAGTTTGAGTTGTTTCTTAAGGTTCTTAAGCCTCTACTGGAATCGATACATCTTGGAGCCATGGGGTACCTCTGCCTCCCTCCACCAATCGTGGATATTTTTGTGAAAATCTGGGTGGCTAAGCTAGAACTGCTCGAAACCTGAAGGGTTTTCGACCTAGGGTAGTTGGAACCTCTAGCCAGAGATGAATGGGCTAGTGATCTAATCCATGAAAATCCAGAATACTTGCCTTGAGAGTTGTGCTTCCAACATAAGGGAATCTGAAATTAGGAACCGATCCAGTTTTCAAGCGATTTGATGTGTTCTGGTTCTTCTGTTTGTCCAAGTGTAAATTCCATTGGGGGTTTCCAGGTCTATGAGGTTGATGTTGTCAATGAGACTATTGAAGTCGTTGGATTCCTGATCGAAGCGTCGAGTTCCTCCGGGTTACAAATGAGATTGAAGTCACCGCCTACAATCCATATGTTGTTCGTGATTAAGGTAGACAGGTACTCCAGGTTACTAAGAAAGGCTTTCTTGTCCCTGGGCTGACCGACCCATAGACATTAGTAAGGTGGCCAGGTTTATTGGCGCCATTGAGCCTATAGGTTGCAGTAATAGACCATTTGGTAGTGATGATGTTTTCCATGATGGTTGTATTGGGGTTCCATAGAATATCTAGGCCTCCGGTTGTGCCTATGGCTGCTTTTGATACCACTTCCCCTTGCTTCCAACAGTAGGGAAGAAGCCTGTCTATGTCTTCAGTGGTGCATTTTGTTTCTTGGAGTAGCATAATGTCCAGTTTTTCTGTAAAAATCAGATCTCATAGCAGTTTTTGCTTGCTACGTCCGTTGGGACCTTTTATATTCCAGAAGATGATCTTCATGAGTAGGGGGGGGAGGGAAGAGGGGGAAAGTTGTCTGAGATGAGGTGGATTTGACCAGAGTTCACCATGAAGTGACCTATCTCTTGTATGAGCTTGTTTGTTGACTTCCTTCCCCTTTTCTTTTCGTCTTTCTATGGTTTGATCTGACCCTTTGGTTGATTACCCTGTATTCCCAAACCCTTACTGGGTCTTACTGTGGATCCAGCTAAGGAGTTGAAGAAAAATTTGTGCACTTTTCGTAATTGATCTGGAGGTATGGTGTATAGTTTTTGGTTTCGATAAGCGTTCTCTAGATGCTCTAGGTCCACTCCTGCTAGTTCTTTCTCGTCAAGATCCATCTCGGCATCCCCATCCTCTACCTCCAAGTGGTCCTCCAATCTAATAGCGGGATTTGTTGTCGAGTTACTTGGATCCTTCTCCTGTAGTGGTCCTTCACTCCTTGTGCCTATTTGTTGGGGTGTGTTCTCCTTCTGGGATTCTTTGGGGGTTTTTGGGTTCGAGGGATTCTCCGATTGATCTTGTAGTACCTCATATTTATTGTTGGTGGACAGATCCTTGCTAACATGGGTTACTTGTTTTCTTCCTCCTTGTCTTCTCTTTCCTGATGCCTGAACGAAGCCATCCTTGTCTTTGCTGGCCTCCGAGCTCCCCTCTTTGTGTGTGGAATTGAGGGGGCATTCTCTAAAGAGATGTCTGTGTTCATGACATTTCCGACATCTGAACGAAATATGTTCATAGTCGATGGTTTGCATCCAGTCTTCGTCGCGGTATTCTAGGATTATGGATCCCGGGAGCTGCTTGGCTATATTCAGGTATACATAGATACACACATATGAAGTGTATCGTCTCTGCTTAGTGGCCTCTGATGATTTAACATAGACCCCAATAGTGTTACCTATACCTGCCAGAACCTCCTCCAACCAGAATTCTTGGGGTAGGGAGTATAGTCTGATCCATACTAGTGCATGTGCAAAGTCTTCCTTTCAGGGCTAAATTTCTTTGTTCATAACCTTAAGAAGAGTCCCGCTGAGTTGAAAAAATAAGGCCCTCCATAAAAAATATGGTTTCGGTCCTCTAGGTTGTGCAGGATGATAGTGAAGAAGCCCTTGGAGCCCAGTTGCAGTTCATAATGTCCCTTTGGCTTCCACCAGTGTTGTATCCATTTGATCAGGTCTCATTCTGAGGGCCAGAGCCTTAAGAATTTGCCTAATAAGGTATAGTCTCTCATATATTTATTTTGTTCCTCAATGTGTGAATTGATGATGTATTTTGGGACCTGCGGTGCTTGTGGGATGCACTTGCCTGGTAGCCATGGCATTGACGCTGTTGTAGGTGTTGGCGCGTTAACTGAGTTGATGTCCATCTCTTTATCTTTGGAGGTTCCTTCCATCAAAAGCTTTGAGCATATATTTGGGGGAGGCTCGAAAGTGGGTCGCTTTCACCCCTCTCCTAGGCTTCCATTCACCATTACCTGGCTGTAGGAGGTGCCTTTCGGCCCTCCCTCCTTCAAAGTCATGAGCCCCAGTGGAGCGAAAGTTGTGACAGTGCGGCATAAACCCTAAACCTAAGTTGTAGAGCACTCAAAAAGTTATTCAAGTATATTTAATTTATTATTGTTAATAAGTACCTTAAAAACATAATTAAATGATATAAAATTGAATTTCAATTTTTGAGTAATGCTACACCTTTTGTAACAACAACAAAATTGTACGACTCACCTCTACATATAAGATTTGCTATGTTTGGTATTAATATAGGAGAGGAAACTTTCCATGGGCATAATAGAGCTGTCCATGCGCCATATATCAATGTGGGTAAAGTAGAGCAGAGAAAAATATTAATATATATGGGTTATAATTTACTGCAAATTTACCTTATTTAAGTAAAATTCAACATATTAGCTAACCAATAGCACCACAACAATATTCACATGCATGGATAGAAAAGGCAAGGGTACCCATATGATAATTGGCGTTCCTTTCTCTAAACTTCACTATAGCATAGCATCACATCATCATTCACATGGGTGATAGAAAAGACAAGGAAGGGGACCACAAAGCACATGGTCCTTAAATATGTTCCTTGTTTTTAAGTTTAATTTGATTTATGAGTTCAAGTTAACATGAAAAGGAAAATATGGATGGAGTATAATACTAAAGTGGTGTTATTATTGTTGAGAGAGTGTTCCCTCACTTTAGTTTTAATTTCATCAATATTATGATGCCATGTTTTATGGGTTGTGTTTTGGCTTATGGTTGTGGTTGTTTATTTATATGATGATTAAAATAATTATAAGTGACTTAGTATTTAATATAGTTTGATAGTTGTTTAGGGTCAGGTTTTTTGCATATTTCAACTTTTAATTAGTGTTAAGGTTTTGGACCTTCTAGAATCTTCATGAAAGTCCACATGTGACTAGTCTCACACTAGTAATGAGGGTTAGCGTGGCATCCACTTGGCACTATGGTGGTCAACAAAGTAGGTCAACTTGTGAAAGACGTAACTTCTACATACAAACTCTGATTGAGGTGATTTTCATACTATTGGAAACATCTCGGTGCATAAAATATTGTCAAGGGGCTAAAAGATTTGCTTGTAAAGTTTTGACTCTAAAAAGTGTCATTAAATGCCTCAAAATGGCTTTGGAAGGTTCGAGACCCCAAATCTCCAAATCAGGACCTGCCACTAAAATGGGCCCTACAAGCCAATTCCTCCAATTTTTCCACCTAAAAAGTACTGAGATAGATGACATATTATATAATGATCCATTCTAGATCATACCTCCCCACTTAGGGAGGCTTTTGGTCCCCAAAATATTTCACTGGATGAGGTGAGGAAATTTTTTCTCTACCTTTTCTTTGGAGTACTATTTTTCCTTGCTTGGAAGTTATCCTTTCAAACTTATTTTCCAAAGGTCATGCTACCCTTGTCTGGTAGTTCTAGACTTCCTCTGTAAAAATACATCTTCTTCCAACTCTGCCTGAGCTTCTGGTGCTAAGTCCTCTATGGTACGTAGGAATTGCTCCTCAGTTTCCTAATCCAACATGGAAGGCTCATAGAGTTTCAGATTGTCCACATTCATTACATAGTAAATGTGCACATACGGGAGTAGACTGAGTCTATGGGCATTATCACCCACATTCTCCAATACTTCAAAAGGACCATACCACATGGCCTTAATATTCTTACCATGACCCTATATCCTTTCTTTGTTCATCTAGAACCAAACTTTGTCTCCCACCTTGATGTTTTCTCAGTTCTATGTTGATCATGTCAGGACTTGTACTTTTCCTATGACTTCTTCAACGTCTCTTGTACTTGCAAATGGATATGCCTAATCTTTTCAACAAATTGTTCTTCACAGTTGCTTTCCCTGCGTAATGTCCTCTTGCAATGTCTTCATGAGCTTCTGTGAGGATCAGTGGTCACTCTGTCTCCATAACACACCTTCTTAATATTTCATCCGGTCCCATTTTGTACAGTTGTCTAGCTATAAGTGAAAAATAACATGCACCACTAGATGTTTCTTTTGAGGAATTGTATACTCACTTGGAGCCATTCCTATTGACAGGAACTGGACTATGTCTATGAAGTGGTCATCAATCTTTATAATGGAGAGAAGTTGTGCATCCGGTAATGTATCCTCCAAACTAGTAGGTTCTTCGCCATGGTCCAACCTTGATAAGTGGTTTGGGCCCTTTTTCATTCTTCTTGGCTTAGCTATGATCTCAAAATAATATTCTTGAAACAGAAGAAGCCATTTGCATATTCGCCCCCCCCAACACTGGCTTGTTGACTAGGTACTTTAGCGTGGAGTGATCAGTAAAATTTTTAAAGTGTCCTCCCAATAAGTAGTGGCGGCATTTTTGCAGTGCATACACCATGGTTAGTCCCTCTCTCTCTGTAGTGGTGTAATTAACTTTGGCTGTGGATAGCTTCCTTCTATAAAATGATAATGGATGATCAATGTCCCCTTCTCCAGGTTGTGTCATTACTGCTCCTAATGAAAGAGAAGATGCATCGACATGCACATGGAATTATTTGCTCCAATCTAGAAAAACCAGAATGGGTGTTGTAACCATCTTCTATTTCAGTGTGTCGAAGCTCTGCTGACATTCATCTGTCCACTCATACTGCCAGTCCTTCCTCAGCAACTTCTCCATCGGTGCTATAATTTGGGCATATCCTTTGATAAATTTCCTGTAATATCCAGTATGGCCTAGTGCAGTGTGCAGTTGTTTGATTGAAGTAGGAGGTGGCAAATCAACTATAATTGCAATTTTAGATGGGTCAGCCAGCAATCCTTGCTTGCATACAATATGACCTAATAGTACTCCAAATGGTGAGAAGAAGATGCATTTCTTCAGATTCAAAGAAATTTGACACTACCTGCATTTGTCCAACATTAGCCTTAGACATTCAATATGATTTTTAAACAAACTAAAAATAGTTCAATCATCAAAGTATGCTTCTAAAAATTTATGCAAAAATTCTTTGAACGCTTTGACCACCACCCTGGAAAAGATGGTTGGGGCATTCTTCAATCCAAATGGAATTATTGTATATTGGTAGGATCCCCACTCTGTGGAAAACATAGTCTTATGACGGTCCTCCTTGGCAATGCGGATCTGATGGTATCCCAAAAATCTGTCTGTAAAATAATATACTTCCTGGCCTCCCATGTTATCCAACACTTTGTCAGTGAATGGTGTAGGGAAAGGGTCATGTAGGAAGGCATCATTCAACTTTTTCTGAGGTCCAAACAGATCCTGATTTCTCCTGTCTTCTTGTCTTGTACCACCATAGGGCTGATCCAATCCAACTCTTCGACAGGTTCAATAATCCCTGCTTCCAACATTCTTTCGAGCTCGATCTTCACTTTTTCCTTGTATTTCGGGTTCAGTCTGTAAGGTCTTTGTTCGACTAGCTTCACATATGGTTTCAAAGGTATTCTCATCTCACCCATAGGTTCTTTGATTCCCTTCATATCATTGAACTTGGTCGAGAACAAGTCCTGATATTCGTGCAATAGCTCTGTAATCTTGTCAATGGTAGAAGCATCCCAATAATCTCCGACACTGGCAAGCTTCAGTGTTTCCTCTGTTCCAATATTGAATTTATTTATTTTGATCGGTTGTCCTATGAATGACATCTCAACTCCTGGTCCTTCCACATTTATGTGGCCTTCTGTCTCAACGATGTTTACCGTCCTCGAATCATTATTTTCATCGGCATTAATGTTGTAACATCCTTGCAATATTTAGAATGGCACGGTCCATTCATCCTATTCTTGCTCCAAAGGGAGGCCATATGGCTCCTTAAATACTTTCTGTCTCACAATCTTTAATGCTTAGTATAATGAAGGAAATTCACTTTCAAACAAAAAGGTGGCTACAAAATTCTGGATCATACCTTCCCAATCTGAAGTGACGAGGCCCAGCTCCACTTGAAGGTACCAGTTGATAGGAATCGTGTCTAGCGTGTTAATGAATCTNNCCCATTGTTCTTGAGAAATGTCACTCCAAGCCTCTTCACAACTTCACACATGGTCATTTGTGCAACTTCGACCTGTGTTCCTCACTTCGCAGCTTCCTACTTGTGTTGAGAACCGCGTTGTCATCAATGTTCGACATTGTGTCCAGTTTGTGATGTTTCCTTTGTGCGTCCCCCACCATCTTGTTGGTGTGGCTTTCATGGCCTCATCCATTGCCAACAACGTTTGTTGTGTTGGTACACTTGTCTCAAACTCTGATAAGAATTTTTCTAAAGAGTTCATCCCATCAAATGTGGGTAAGTTACTCATTGTTGTGTTGATCCAGTGAACCTCTCTGGTTAGTCTGGCACATCTTCTGGTAGAGACTTCATACATATGGTTCTGCCAGTTCTCTAACACTTCTTCTAAGTCTGATGAACGTGAATTGTCACTTCGCCAACTCATATTCCCATCGGCTGTAGGATTTATATAATCCTATTGTCTGGTTGTTAGTTTGTAGATGTTTTCCGGTTCATATGTGTGGTCTTATTCTCTGATAGGCTCTGTGTATCGAGGACCCTCATCTGGATCTAAAGGTGCAATGAACTTAAGGACATTTCTTTCAAATGTCATACGCCTCTTCTTTAGCTCAACAACAATAGAATTTTCGAAGGCCCAATAAATTCCTAATAGTGCAGGATAAGGGTAGTTGTCATCAACAATTTCAATTACTTCAAAATCTACAAAGGTTCTAACTCCATCGATGTCCACAAGGACATGCTCCAATCGTCCAAATGGGTTGATAGCTTGTTGATTAGCCATTCTAAACCTAATAGGGGAATAGATCAACTTTGGTTTTCCCATTAGGGCCCAGGTTTGCTTCTTCCTGACATTAACCTCCAACCCTAAGTCGAGTACCACATAGTCTATATCATATTCTCCTATTTGATCATTCAGGTGTAATTCTTTATCTGTCCTTCTCGTTTTCCCAATTTGGTGCACTACCCTATTCAGTAAGGATTCTATCTTTCCTAGCTCATACTGCTTGATTAAATCTTGTAATTCTTGTACAATGCTTTTATCTTGAATCATATTAACACAAGTGCATAAAAATTCCATGAATTTGCTTACTTCTTTTCCTTCTGTTGGCGATGCAGACGGATCAAACGCCCGAGGCATGCCATATTCTTTGATTTCTGGTTGTTTCTTTGATGAAGACCCTTGATCTCCTTTGAACTCTTTTCTTGCCTCCTCAAATATCTGTCTTTCTTTCTTAGCATCAAACATTGGGGTCTTCTCTATAGCTTTCCTGACTCCATGGTCGTCTGCAGTCTTTCATTGGGATGCTCTGTCTTCTCCTATAGCAGTGCCTCCTCGAGTGATAACATCGACTCTAGGGTTGGCTCTGTGAGGCTCATCATATATCAGTTACACTTGCGGGTTTTGTTGAGGTCCTCGTCTTTCCTGAAGCTTAGCTAGCAGTAAGGGGCAGTCCTCAATGACATGTTCAAAGGAGTTGTAATAACTGCAGGTTGTGCAAGGGTTCTGGAAGTCCCTCGCTAAATGTCCTAGCTGCACGTAGTTGTAACAAACTATTTTTCCTTGGCCTCGACCCATACCTCCTCCTCCTCCTCATCCTATGTATCCATCGTGAGGATTGAAGCTTCCTCTTCCTGAAGAATTATATTGTGCATTGTTTTCTTCTTGGTGTACTTTGCCTTGGATATTTTATATGTTTCTTGATCTTTCGTGCATCAAGTCAAAATCCCTACAATATCTATCATCGTTCCATATGGATTTACAGGATGTGCAGTACAAGTTTGTGGGTGTCTGAACATACTTCTGCATATAATAGTGCTCACCAGGGCGATGTCAGTTTCTACATACTTCGCACCAGGGTAGTTTAACTGGCTTCAAGAGGCTCAGTGCTCCTGAGGCCAAATATTCATGAAACAGGGGACGTTGTTATTTATCATGACCTTCAAATTTGCATATTACACTCCAGATATATTCTCTTTTGTCCTTCCCCTTGTCCTTCTTCATATCCTCAACCTGTAGAGACAAACTAGTGAGTTGTTGATTCAAGCTTCATGGAGTTCTCCAAAGCTTCTGCCTATGATGCAATCTTCTTCTACATCAGGGTAAATCTGATGTGTGGTAAAAGAGCAGCGATGAACCATTCTTTTTTCTGCTCATCTAGGATCTTAAAAGTCAATTGATCTGTTAGGGTATTGAATCTCTTATCGAACTCCCAAACAGGTTTGGCTACCTTCTGTTTGATCTCCTTCAACTCAGTAATACACTCTGACTCCAACTTAGGTTTTTTAAAATCTGCAACCAACGCGTTCTTGATCTCATTTAGTGGCTTAGGATGCACAAGTCCTTGTACAAGCTTCATGTACCATCTTAGCGCGTGATCCCTCAACGTAGTGTTGAACTGGTTTCTTTTAACATCTTCATCAGTAATATTTTTAATGCTCCATATGGCCTCGCATAGGAACCAATGTTGGTTAGGATCTTTATATCCATATCCTTTGAAGATAGGGAGCCTCATTTCATCTGCCATAGAGTGGCCTAGATTTCTTGTCTAAGTAGATGTTGAACTACTAGTAATAGTAGTCTGCGGACTCCGATGATTCAAAATATTCGGATTACTTAGCATTTCTGAAATAACAGAAGGATTGATATTACTTACTTCAGTGGTCTGCGTGGTTCCTGATGTTTCTGGCTCGTTCTGGAAAAGTTCTTCAACTTCCTCTTCCTCTGCTCTGGTGGGTTCTGAATGTTCTTCGACTGTCAGAGCTGCCTCTTCTCCACTGTAGAAACCCTTGTCCCTGTAGTTTTTCTTGAACATGTTCTCAAGGTGAACCCCTCTAAATACTTTCTCACTGTGCGTATGTCCAGCCTCTGTGTCGCTGTCGTTGTCCAAATTATTGAACATTAGCCTTTTCGGATCCAACCAATCTACTGTATCTTCAAGACGTTCTTTTCATGCAACAACATCTTGATTCTTAGCTTCAGAAATTGTAAAAATTTTCCTCTGGGTACTTTGAAGAAGTATCTCTCGGCCTGGCTATATGATTTTGTTCCATCAGCAGGAAATTCAGTGATATACCCTCCAATGGTACTATCGAACTAGTGATCTACAACCCTTGATATAATGTTGTCAACTCTCTTAAAATTCTTAATCAACTTCGACGTCCAGACCACAGGAGGTCTAGATCTGATCTCGAACTGGGTATCGACTAACCTAGCTAACCACTCATATAGCTCTTGATGGATTCCTCCAAAGAAGATCTCGTGAATATCAATGAAGATGTGTCTCTGCAGCCAATATTCAGTACTTAGCTTAGGGTTCTTGTTTTGGGCTTCAACGAAGTCCCTGTCTTGATCCTCTATCCACTTCTGAAGCTCTATCTTCGAGTGGAACCACCTTGACATTCCCTTACACAGATTCCTATCCCGACAACAGAACCATTTGTTGGCACAGGGGTAGACCCGAGGCTCACTCTAAGAGCGCACCAACAAGCCCTAGCTACTGGCCCTTTCGGTAGCACCTACGAAGAAGATGTAGTCTCACCTGGAGAAGCTAAGAGGGGGGTTTTAGGACAGGGATGTCTACAACCAGGGGAATATCAAGTGGATATATCACATCAACAATATAGCATTCGTATATCACTTACCATTTAGGTCTATCCCGCACAGCTATAGATCTAATCTAAACATAAGACTGCAAATAACAATATAACAATGACATATATCCAAGCATCAATCACACATACGACACAAAATATACGTGGTTCGCCCTCTCTCTAGGGCTACATCCACAGAGCTGTGCTTATGATTTATTAAGGTAAAGCATACAGTTCTTATCTGCACTCTCAGCTAGCAGATCTTCTTTCTTCTCTCTCTTCCTATCCCCTTCCTACACATCTAGTGGCAGGAATTGACCTTCACACACAACTGAAGATCTCACAATACAATCCTCTCTCTCCACAATAGAGCTATAACAACAATATCAAACCAATACTCAATGACCAACCCAACCCAGGTCCTCTTGAGCTTTCTTTATACATTACAATCCCTCACCGACAACCTTAGGTCGAAACCTAGGTTCCCAAACCCTAGATACCAAAACCCTAGGTGTCTAAAACCCTAAGTCAACTTGAATTTCTTTTTCTAGGCTTTGCCAGCTTGTCTTTCCTTCTTCATCGCACGGTGCTCCAAGGCATCCAATGATGGCTTTTCTCTACTTGTTGATTTGTCCACGATCCTTCTTCCTTGCTGATCTATCATCCCTGATCTCCTTGTCCAATGGCTTGCTTTTCTGCACTTCGCTCCATATTTCCTACTCTTTTGCTCACTTTGACTCAGTGGAAGTTACTGTGTCTCCCACAAAGCTCACTTTTTACCTTTCCTTCCTTGTTCTTCGCTTCCTTCCATAACTAAGGGCCAACATGGATCTATCTATAACTATGAGGAGACTATAGAGAGAAGTTCAGAGTTATAGGTTAGGCAATGAAAATATTATGAAAAGTCAAGAGGAGATGCTACAGAGTCCTAATATGCTACACAGACAATTCAATAAATACTCTAGTTCAAAGCAAACAACTAGTGATAGACAAGTGGCCACATTTGAATCCCATAATAGAAGGGATGATCATGGGAATTATAGGAAGTCAAGAATCATGAGAAGGAACCATCATTCTCCAAGGAAATCCACTAGGAGAGCTTGTGCAAGTTTAGGGACATGGAGCATCCCAAGTATCTCTCATGTTAGGAGGCAGAGAAGGAGGCCTGAGTCAGATATATTGCAGGGTGAACTTAGGAAAATCAAGACACCTAATTTAATGGTGATCATAGAAAGGGAGAAGAGGTTGAGGCCTAGATTTGGAAATGAAGAAATGT
This sequence comes from Picea mariana, assembly GCA_032191745.1. Taxonomy (NCBI): domain Eukaryota; kingdom Viridiplantae; phylum Streptophyta; class Pinopsida; order Pinales; family Pinaceae; genus Picea; species Picea mariana. The sequence continues at coordinate 14,104 of JASDQU010274187.1, forward strand.
TTCTAGTTGCATGATTACCCCTCCATGGTAGAAACACGAATTTCAACCTACCACTTACAAGGAAATGTATCCATGTGGTGGGATCAACTTAAGAAAGCCAAACACCTTGATGAGAAGAAGGTCTCAAGGAGGAAATTCAAAGGATATTTCTAGGAGAAATTGTTTTCAGAGCATTACTATGAAATGAAGATGAAAGAGTTCTTTGAAATCAAGTAGGAGTGCATGACAATGGATGAGTATGAAAATAGGTTCTTTGAGTTGTTGAAGTATGTGGGCTTCAAAAAGGATGAGAAAATCAAAATCCAAATGTTTTTGAGTGGGTTACCTTCCTTCTAAAGTGAAAATATATACTATGATAACCCCGAGACTTTGGAGGAGGATATAAGGAGAGTAAATAATCTTTGTGGGCATAGTAGAGGAAGAAAAATATTCCAAAAATCATGGAATAATAGGATGAAGGGAAAAAGGGAGCAAAGGAATAAAGGTTTTAATCCACCCTTTTTCAAGAACATATCACAAGCCAATCGACAGGGTCGGTTAGCCCAAAATGATCTCAAAATGGCATATTCTTTTGGGAAATGTCCAAGACAACAACCTATAAAATGTCGAGGATGTGATCGAGATCACTACTATAAGGACTACCCTCAAAAAGGATAAATAATGGTATTTTTCATAACAATCAATAGGATGAAACAATGGAAGATGTGGGTGGAAACATGATAAAAATTTATGCATCCTTGGACAACAAGCTAGTAGAGTATCGGTCCCCCATGACTGAAGTGGAAGGTGTTATCTCCTAAAATAGCATATTCATTTTTGTCAATTTTAGGTGATAGGGAGATGTCCAAAAAATTATTTCTAAATTTTTATAGGCTTGTTAGAGAGCCTATTGTTTGTAAATAAACTTGAAATAAACATCGGAATTGATTTTCTTAAGCAAAAAGGAGAGT
>JASDQU010274188.1:0-15118 GCA_032191745.1 Picea mariana
GATTTTGGGTAGAAGGTTAAAAGTTAAATCTTAAGGGTCATGATCTGCGTATAAGTTTAGAGCCCTAGCTTATTAGTCCGTAGGGTAGAATACCCCACAACAGATACCAGGCATGATCTATGGCTTCCTCTTCAGTAATGACACCACCCATGGCTATGTCATGGGAAATCGTAGGTAAAAGAGATTTAGTGAACCATTCAGCCAGTAATTGGCCAGAAATGGTTGCGTTTATCAATCATCGTTGTCGTCTCCACTCATGAATATGATCATAGATATGTACGAATTTTGTTTGACGAAGGAGGGTCAAGAGTTCTATACCAGTCTCGTAACAGATGAGTAATTTAATGTGCGTTAGGAAAGCCATGGAAAGGGAATTAAAATATTGAAAAGTATCGCATTGGAGCTCAATGTACCATTTGGTTGATGAACTCGTAAGTGTGCACTGGAAAAGACGTAATCGGATAAAATCATCCATAAGTGAATTTGATGAACACCATAGATGAAAATTCATAATGTGGTTGTTAGGGTCTTCTCCGGGTTTACTGTTAAATTTCAGGATATCAGAAGGTAATTTAGCAGGAATAACTGGAGAGAAAGGAGAATGTAATATGGGATCATTTGTCAATTTTGATAGATATGGTAGATCTAGAGTGGCTAAGAATGGTAGTTGTTGATTTACCTGAGGAAGATATTGGTGTGGCATGGGGACACTAGTAGGGCCGTAAACTAGTTGAGGTGGATAGTTGTATCCAGCAGACCCTCCCATGTATTGTTGTTGTTGACTAGCATAGGTAGGATTCATATGTTGAGGATCGTTCATGAAAGGAGAAGGGAAACTTGTTTGGCCCTAAAGAGGATATCTAGTGTAACATGTGGGAGGATAGTGTGCCTTATTAGTATAAGGTGGATAACCAGTATGCCCTTGAGGAGGGTAACTAGGTTTTCCTTGAGGAGGGTATTGATTTGGCTCTTGGGGAGGATAAGATTGTTGACCTTGAGGACCCCAAGTGGGATTCGGGACCCCCGAGAAACGTTTTCCATAATGTAATCCAGAAGGATTGAGATTTGGTATTCCTCCTTGTGGATTGGTTTATGATGGCCCTCCCTGATATGGTTGATGAATCATACCTCCTTGGGGTGGTCCCCAGGACTGTGAGGGGTTTCATGTGAAAGAAGGTTGAAAATCCTACCATTGATCAGGTAACAACTTGGATTTGACCAATGAAAGGGGGTTTCCCTCTAGTTGGCATGGGTATGTGTAAGGATGGTTGTCTTGTCTGCTAAACGATGGTTGTCCCCCAGGAGGGATGTTCCCCCTAGCCAGGATTTGTCTCATAGTTGAGTTTATGTGTGTGGAATGGTTCTGCATTCTATGATGCACAAGTGTCCCAATAGGGTTTTTTGGAATACAAGGAGTTGTGGGTTGAAGAGGTATGGTAGGATTAACTATCAAGGTACTTTGCACATGACTAGGCAACACGAATCATGTATTACTTTGAACTTGTACTGAGGTGGTAGAAGTATTGACTATTTGATTGATAGGATGGTCAATAGTCTGAACTAACAGTCCTGCCTCGACACTAGCAAAGGTAGGAGGGTCAAAAGGTGGTCGGATAAAATTAAATTATTCATAAAGGTCACATCCCAATGGAGTTCTCCATATAGAACGCACAGGAGTTTGTTGTGGATTTACCATTTCAGTAGAATGGATCGGGGTTGTGTATTCATCATTAACATTTGGTTGTCTGGGTTCCATATCCAACCGATTATATGGCCTTGATAGTAAGTGAGGGTAATCTTCTACTATAACGTTACCTGAGGAATCCAATTAGACAAGGAGTGAATTGAGAGGTACTTGTAAAGCGGGGTTGATAGGAAAGGTGCCTTCCTCAATTGTAACCAAGGATCTCTCAAGATTTTCTAACAAAGGAGTAGCAGCACTCCCAGCGTCTGAATGGTTCTCAACCTCTTCATGATAAGTGTCTTTGGGTGAGTTAGGAGGTAAGGGTTCATAGTCTTATGGAGGAAAACCTTTCATCCTATGTGATCTACGAAGACCTTTTTCATCTACAGTCTCAATTTTGAAAGGCAATAAAGTAAATAAACAACACTTGCTAAAAATATAGAAAACCAACAAGCAAACAATGCCTTCTCACAATAAACATGCTAGTTGGTGATGAAATCCAACATCGCGTGATCAAAGTGATAAGGGGCTAGGATATGGGTGGGTGGATCAGTTGCGTTGGTCACCTGCTTAATGCACTTACACCTTGGTGCAAGCTTCCTCACAGTTTTACCTATGGGTTACCCTCGAAGGAGCCCGAGTGAGTTTAACCAATGTTTGCTCTAGATACAGTGAAGATTTCCCTTCACCGTCACCTCATGTAAGGACCCTAAATATTGTGGCTACTAAGAATACAAACTCCCAGTTAGCCTGTGGGCGGGTACAGTCGACAGTCAAGTCTGAACGTACGGGTAGGATATCAAGTTTGAAATCCTTCAAGAGAACTGGGGACTCGGTAAAAATCCAGAGAACCCCAAACGGATTCAGAATTCACGAAGCTCCGAGACCAAATGAAGAAATTTGAACCTCAAGAAGAACCCCCAATATACGATCTAACTACTACAAATGGTTAAGCCTCATAGGGATAATATTTTTTTCTCTCTTGAACGCGACCTCGTGTGTAACCCCTGTGTGAGAGGGCGATCCCAGCTATGCTTATACAAAAATTGGATTTACTCTCCCTATCGCAAGATTCTGAGTTTGTCTTGAATTCTTTGGAGAGTTATTCTCACATCATATTCCAAATATCTAGTCCTAGTCTATTGTTGGTGTAAAGATCTTAAAAATAAAAAATTTCTAGATGGATTTTAATTAGCGTTGATTTTAGTGGTTGTTATTTACGCAAAGGTGAATGATAGGGAAACTGACGATGTTTGATACTCGACTCCAAAAAAGATAAAAATAAAGAGATGCAATTTTTCTTTTCAATCAACTTCTAATTATGGGAAGGAGAAGAGTTTCTTTTTCGTTCACTAACAAGCACTTAAGAATGAAAAAATTTCATATAATTCCGTTCTCAATAAGAATCCAAACAGTTGCTGAATTATAAAGAAAACCTTTCCAAAATCCAAAAACCAATGCAAAAAGTATTCATTTGTTTGATTGTAAATGTGAATTGAATAATTCATCTAATGCTTCTTGTTTCGCTAATAATGAAAAATGACTTCATTATTGCAACTTTGGAAAAGAGGAAGCAAAAGAACACAAACAAATACACTCTCAGCAGTCGATAAGAAACCAAAAGAAGAACAAACTATCTATTCAAAGAAAAACACCAAAACCAAAGAATCACACTTAAAAATATTCCGGAAATGAGTAGGGATCAAAGACCAAGTAAACAATAATGAGATCAATGACTTTCCTTATAACAATCTCTAATCAAACAAATAAACGAAAAGAACAACAACAAAAAAACAAGTTTGAGGAAAAACGATCGTTTTTGCGACAAGGAAAGACAATACAAAACCCAATCAAAGACTAAAAGAGTGAAAAGAAGCAATTTTTATGCCAAAAATATGAAATGACCTGACATAACAAGATCTAAGCTAGAGAAAAAGACCCAAGAACTACACCCAGCAAACAGACAGTCAACAATTTTTCAAGGCAACAAAAATATGTGCTCTGATAGTAACAACACCAGAGCACTATAACTCTCCCTAATACACTCTGGGGGGGCATTGATCGAGAAATCAATGCTCTGAATTAAACTAGAGAGGGTGTTGGTTCTGAGAAAAGTTTTGGTAAAACCCCAAAAATTCAAAAACTCGGGAAAGTTCAATCAGAGACTCTGTAACACAAATTTAGTAAAGATAATAGATGTGTGGATAGATCAATTTATCAAACGGGATCTGAAGATAGGAAAAATGCAAGGACAAACCAAGGAACGAACCAAAACTGAAAGCTTTGTTCCCCAGTGGAGTCTCCAATTTATGTTATGGAATAATTCCCCTGTGGACAGGTGAATATCCCCTTGGATTCTAGACCCCTAATACCAAGACATAAAGATACAAATGGACACTAACGTCCCTTTGAGATTTGTTTAACTAGCCAAAAAGAGAGAAGGAGAAAAAGGTGATCGTACGTGTTTATGGTGTTTGTCCTCGCTGCTCCAATTTGAGTTGGATATCCAAACTCTTTCACACAGCTTGATACCTGCAAAACCACGGACAGAAAAGAGAAACAAGGAAACTCATACTCTACCATAATAGACAAGCATATGTAAGATACACAATCTAGAAGGGAATAGGCCAAGTATGTTTATGAGAACTTTAAAGAGAGACTTACAATCACAAATGGTGTTGCAACAGCTTCTCCAATTCCTCCTCGTCCAACCCCTTGCTTGAAAGATCCATGATCAGAATAGCAATGCTTTTGTTGATTATTTTCCTCCTTGTTCACCATGAGAATGCCTCCATTTATAAACTTTGGGAGGCCCAACCACCTTGATTATATTTGGGATTAGTTGAGGATATGACTCCATCAGTTGTGGCATCTCCCTTAGATGCATCCTAAGGGTTAGATTCGAGCCAAACCAACTCGAATCATCCCTAGTTATCCTTAGAGAAAAGGGGGATTTCTTCCCAATATTTTCTCAACCAATCGGTGCTCCTTTACAATGGGAAACAAAGCGCTACAATGCTCCCTGGTATATAGACAGAGAGCACTAGCACTCCCTGCATATGAGCAGGGGAGTGTTGATATTCCAAAAATTTATCAAGATGATCAATTCTCATAGAAAAAATACTTTGTTTTGTCTGTCAAATGATGTGGCTTCTTCTTTTAACATGTTCTAGAGGATGTATCAAGTGTTTCCATGGTGTCATTCGCAATGCGACACACGTAGAATGAAAATACGACATTTATGACACTTGTGACAAAAGTGTGACACTTGCAACACTTGTGACAATGAGAATGTGGCATTATCGAAGTGAGGAATTTTGGTGTGTAACACAAAGGAGTGTCAAGTGCTATGGCTCTCTGATATATGTTCAATTTTTCAACAATATTACTTGGCCCAATAACCCAGGGCACTACTAAGGAGGCTATATTGTACACTTATCCATACTAATCGATTCCTAGGTACTAGAAAGTGATCTCCCCAAGTGTTGTTCTTAGTGTACTATAGCACCAAGAAAACTAATAGGTTTATGTAAGGCTAGTTTAGAGTGCACCTAGGGGGATTCCAATGTACCGAAGGGTATGTGGATGACAAATTCATAGGCATGTATTGTCTGATGCAGTACTACTTGAACGGTTACTAACAAGGGTTACAAGGGTGTCCAACCAAGTGACCCCACTCATATTTCTTGCATGTATTATTCCCCAACTGTATATTTACCTGCAAAATGATAGATATTTGTATTATTTAAAGACATAAAAACACATCTCTAGACTAATTTTTTCTAAACTTTAGGTGTGAACAACTTTGGAAATAACTATAATACCACGTGTAACATACTTAATCGACAAAAATAAAATAACATGAACAATCTTAAGAGACATTAAATACGGAAAAGTAAATGCAAGAGCAAATAAGAATCAACATGTAGAATATAACCCTTGTATTAAAAATATCCAAAAAAGTGAACAATGTTCATGGGAATCTTCGAAGGGGAAACCTCCTATAAACGAAGCTCCAAATACAATAAAAAAAATGCATAAAGAATTCCATAGCCTTATAGATCTATAAATAGATTATTAATAGAAAAAAACCTTACTACTTGTGGTCTTGCCATTAGTGGGTACCAACTACCTATTGGGCCTTATTTAATAAAGAGGGCCATTTTTACATTAAGTAACCACCCACTAACTATCTGATGGACCTTTTTCAAACAAGATGGCCTCCTACATTAGTTAACTAACTACTATGTACCCAAAGTAGGGAGGTTATGGTAGGACCCTAATAGTATATTATTTTGTTGTCTACATTGAGATGATTTGTGTTAAGGGTTTTAACATTTTATTTATAATAAAATGTGAACAAAGTGTATAAAGATATGAAAAAATTCAATCACTTGTTTTCAATATTATATTGGAAGTCATTATACCAAGATTCAAGTGTGTCATTTAATTTTTACATTTGTGTGAACATAAAATTGACAATTTATTAATTTATGCTAATGTAACAGAAAAACATTAAAAATATTAGAATATCATGAATTTTTTGTTTGATAGGAAAGAGTGGATTTCAAATTTGAACATTGATATATATTATAGGTAGTTATGAAATTTCAACACTATGAAATACTTAATGTTGTTTCAGGGCTAGTGTTGAGATCCCTAGGCTTGCATATCAATAAAAAGGGCATGATAAATTAAAATTTACAATGCATTTGGGATTGTGGGTGAAATATTTGAACTTACCTCTTCCATACCAAAGGTACCAATATCATATGAGAGAGATGTGAACATTTTGTTTTTTCTTGTATAAGTATTTATGAGGGGAAGAAATATTTGAACTTATGCGTTTCTAATGGTTGACTTACCAAACAGATCTAAACTTAAAATGACTACAATGAGCCTATGCTCAATTGCACAACTATATTTTTGTATTTTTAATAAAATAGTTAGCTACTTAATTAAAATTAAATACATTGCGTTGTAATAACAAAGATAGGAATTTCTCTATGGAAATCCTAATATTCTGCAGCCCCCGGTCTTCTCAGGTTCGCATTCATGTTGGGAGGGCATCCAAACCCTCTGCCCGAATTTGAATCCAATGTGGAAGCCTTCAAGATATTGATCAGATCTTTGGGGAACCCTTCTTCCTACCCTATCCATTCCCACTTCATCAAGAAATTGGATCAAATCCCTGAAATTGTCATTCTTTGTGTCTCATCCAAGGGAAAACCATTTGTGTATGCTACCAAAGGTCTTGTTGGAAATTTCACAGGCCTTTGGCCCTCCCCGTGATAGATGGATGTTTGGATTGCAAGGAATTGGAAACCTATGATCATAGGACATATAAACCATTATTTATGTGGTAAGGGTTTTTATACATCCTTTTTTGAATTCAAAGAAGACAAGGATTTGATTTTTCACAATGGGACGTACTTTTTTGGATCCTAGGGAATGTATCTAAATCGATGGACTCCATACTTTGATCCAAAGTGTGATATCCCCACGGTTGTCCCAGTTTGGGTTCACCTTCCCCATGTCCCCCTTCACTCTTGGGGAGATGATGTTCTAAAATGCATAGATGATTCGTTGGGAAAACATATAGACAAATCTGAACCCAAACCAACAATGTATGTCTGTGCTAGAATCTGTGTAGAAATGGATCTATAAAAAGGAGTTCCTAAATACATCAAACTCTCCCTTGATGGTTGGGCCCATCTGCAAAAGCTCAATTGTGAGATTTTTCCCTTCAAATGTTAATCTTTTCATGAATATGGTCACTTTGTTCATGATTTCCCTAATACAAGTAAGGAACAACAATTGTAAGTGAAAAAACCATAAGAGGAATGGAAACAAGTAAGGAAAAAAGTGAACATTGGGAAAAACCATGGACCCTTGAATCCCAACCGCCCCTCTAACCCTCCTCAAAATCCCCCTCCCCCTTCAAACCCTAGGTAAAAAAGGAGAAATCTAGGAAGTAAAGCCCAAGAAAAATCTCAATTGGCCTCGACAAACAAGTTTGAAATACTAGGTGGATCTACTTAAGAGAAGGAAATAATCAAAAATATGGATCCAAACCCAAGATCTTCTAGCACTACCCCTCATGAGCTTGACCTATAGCACCTAGAGGGTGAAGAAGTAGAGTCCAAAGAAAATGAAAGTAACAAAGAAAACCATATAGTATAATATCATCCAATCATAGCCGAAATATCCCCCGCTCGAGGGAAATATTGACAATCAATAGAGGAGGTGGGAGTTCCAAATGAGAAAACTCACAAATCAAGGAGAAAGACAAATCATGATTCTAGAGAAGAAAAATTCCCTTGGAAAGAAACACTCAATTGAAATTTTTCTAAGTAACATGGGGAAAAAAGGCAGTAACAAGGGTACTGAAACTCTGGCTCCTCTCATGACAAGTGATCGGGCCTCCTCCCTTCAAAAGAAATAAACATTCTCTCCTAGAATTGTAGAGGCTTCGACATCAAATCTAAGGTCGAAGCCCTTAGAGACCCACTCAGATCCAAGAAGCTCTTTGTAATTCTCTTCTGAGAGACTAAATGGAGGAATCATAAGTAGTACAAATAGGAAAAAAAGTAAAGTGGAATGGAAATGGAATTTCAATAAGATTATATGGGGCATCCAGAGGTACCATGACTCTATGGGACATGACACAAATAGAACTTAAGGTAACTTTTTGCTCTAATACTTAGATCCTTACTATTCTCTGTTAAAGAGAGTCTGGTCTTAGAATTTCCATTATCAACATATACATTCCCATTAGATACATGGATAAAATTGGATGATGGACATCTTTATTTTCTACTAAAGAAAACTTGGATACTTCGACCTATATAGTGGCTAGAGACTTTAACATTATGATTCAAAATTCAGAAAAAAGAGAGGGGCCAGTTGTGTCTAAGACCCACTGCGTGAGTAAATGGAAGATTTTGTATCAGACTAGGATCTTTAGGATGTTAAGACAATCAAATAAAATTACTTAGATAAATAAGCGTGGGGACCCTGGACATATAGAAGCTCGCCTACATCATTTTCTTATTCATAACATTTTTTTTCTCCTCCCCCTTTCCATTTCCTCCAACATCATCCCCTTTTCTATTTCCAATCATAAACCCACTTCTCTATCTCTTTCCCCTCCTAAGAAATTTGGCCCTATCCCTTTTCGTTTTAGTCCCTTATGGCTCCACAATGAGGTTGTAATCTCCCTAGTTAAAACATCATGGAAAACCCCAGTTCAAGGCTCCCCTAATTTTGTTTTGGAAAGTAAACTTCAAGCACTCAAACAGGAGCTAAAGTCTTGGATCAAGTTCTCTTATACCCCCCCTTTAAGGAAAGAGTCTTTAGAATTCTATAACTTGAGGTTGTTCAACAATCAATGGAAGACTAGGAGGTCACAAAAATTACTCTGCAACTTAAAAGGGAGGCCTATCAAAACTTTCATTCATCCTATAGGAAAGAAGAAGAAAAATGAAGGCTTAAGTCTTGAAGCCTCTGGCTTCCATATAGAGACTCAAATACCTCCTTTTTTCACAAGCAGTGTCAGTACATGTGCCATAAAATACAATCCAAAAAATACATTTGGAAATAGGGAAAACCACAGACAACTTCAATCAAATCAAGGAGACAACGATTCAGCATTATGGAAGACTCTATAAACAAGAAAGTGAGGAAGGTGAAGAGATAAGTAGGAAAGTGATTTCTAGGAAAATCCTCTATAGTATTGGGATATACTACAGCGTACCAATGACCATACAGAAACAAATTCCCAAAAAGAACAAGTAGAAAAGATACAATAATTGATTTCAAAAGGAATAACTAACTATTGGGCAGAAGATAAAGATTGACTCACCCGGAGTCCTACGATTGATGTCATTCCCAATTGTCGTAGTTTCTTCGCTCTTTTCCAATAGATTCTCTGCAACCTGCAAGAACCTTAAATATGCAAGACTATATAGAGAGGTAGTTATACTTATAACTACATGTCAGTCTAATGAAATATAACAGCAAGATCTCAACAACTAGTATTCTACGAAATATATATGAAAAGATTGCAAACAAAATGTTACAAATACAACATATTTCAAAGGAAAGAGTTCCTATATTTATTCAGCAATTAAGGTGGTTACAAATTTATACTTGTCTTGCGTGACACTACCCTATCGAGAGAGATCCCAATTTCCTCCACCCTTTCTCCTACTATACGAGATCGTATTGACTCCAAATTCACCATAAGCCCAAAGAGAATATAAGGGGAAACTCTTGGAAATATAGATTGGTGATCAGAAAAGGGGATGGAAACAAGGGTTTTAGGCCAAACTAGCTGCAAGAAGGATGTATAAGGGTTTACGGACTTGGCAGGGTTAGCCAAACATAGGTTTCCTTAATGTGTGAAAAGAACCATTACTTGTCATTACCTTTCTCCTTGGACAAATGCTCCTTTTATGCGATCTCTAGTTGGTTAGAGATGGTTGAGTATGAGTAAAAGGCGTTAGTCAACTAACCAAACCCAGAACTCAACATTTAATTAAGGATAAATATATATTTTTTAATCATTTTCTGACATGTATATGATTGTCCCTTTAGTGACTTGCATGTATGCAAGTACCATAACTATGAGGGCATGTACATCTTCCAAAAGGAGGTTTTTTGGAAGGTCTCAAGGAGGTATGAGGAATAATAGTCTGTAAATAGGATAGGGATTAGGCCAACAAGCTTTTCAGTGTTTCAAAAGTGGTTGTTGATGCTATAACATATTCCCCCTAATGTGTGAGGTCAAAAGATCAACTAATGGCTGAAATACATTATAAGTCTTCAAATAGCAATGTGTTAGGGTGAAGGTTGTTAGAATCCAATCTAAGGACAACAACCAAACACAAAAACAAGTTAGAATACTCAATCCTCAAGGTAGGCATACCCATGCTCAGGTGTGATGATAAGCATGGCCTCTAATCAAAAACATTATGGATCCATGTAAAATGTATATATACAAAGTAGTGATCATGGCCACGAAAGAGATACATAGTGGATCCATGACAATCAGAGATCATAGCCACGAAAGAGATACGTAGTGGATATATGTATCAGAATCAATGAAGGGTATATGAAGGCAAGAGTTATATAACTTATCCTTTACAAGTATTGATGTGGGGAGTGGTACTATCCAATCACAACTCAGGCAATAGAATAAAGAGGGTGATGTTACTACATTCTCGAGGTCTTAAAATAAACCGTCATGGTACGAGTCTGCACTATGTGAATAAAGGAGTTGAATTCGATCACATTGAAACATTGTTTGATTACCAGTCATTGATCTATACCATTTGTTATCCCCATTTTGTGGGATAACTAAGGAGATGATGTCTCAAGGCCCTCAGGTTGTAGATATGGAGTATCAAGAGACCACATGACTAGCAATATCCACTTGCACATACGGAATCCCACTCTATCACCACATTCTAATCCATTGTCAGTGCATCAACCACATTAGCTAGCTTCTAGAAGGAAGATGGGTCTTTCTCCATGTGGTACAAATGAGGTATTGTGGTAGGTAATCAACCTAATATTTGAGGCATTTAAACATGTTGTATTTAAGTTGATTTTGATTATAGAACACATGCTTGGATATTATGCTTTTGACCTTGTTTCACCTTATTGAGTGTCATAAATTTCCTAGTAAGTGGCCAACCTTGGGGGAAGGTTTGTGATTGGGGGTCCCTTGAGGGATTTCTGTACCATTCCCAACCATACTTACCACTTTTCTCTCATTACACTCCCATCATATTGCCCTCTTCTAGGTTCTTTGACTTTAGTGACAAAAGAAGCGAATGTACCTCATTTCATCAGAAGAAAGGGATGAAGGCCCAGAGGGATTGTTGTTGGCTAAAAAGATAAAAGCCTAAATATAGACCTTTCAGATGATTCCCCCAGGGATCCCGAGAAAGAAATGAAACACTTCTCTATAAGAAATGGGGAAATTACAAAAATAAATGATAGTGAATGCTTAAGGGGTTAGTTGGAGGATGGGAGGTTGCATCACGAGCTGCCCTATCATGATCATGGGTATTTAGCGGTATGACATTACCATCATCTGGTCACCAAGCCAGGGTAGTGTTTCTCGGTTACACAACAGAGAGAAAGGGGGTCTCATCACGAGCCATCCTTCTCATTTTCGTGAGGTATTTGTGAATGACATTATTGTTATCTAGACACCAAGCCAGGACAGTGGCCTTCAACTTGCTCCTTAATACATGAAAGAAAAACAAGAAGAAATAATGGCAAGAAGATGGGCTTGGAAAAATTGCATCACAAACGAAGGTGACAGATAACCTCTACAAAGGCACCCATAAATAAGATAAAACAATCGCTTGTATGTCATCAAACGCATTGACCTATGAACTCTAAATCCCTTCCCACCTCATCATCCATTACATAACCTTAAAAGGCCATCCTTGGGAGCATCCCCTACTTTAGGGTTTTGGTCTACCCAATATGACTTTTATGACACCCCTCCCATACTTAAACTTGGTCAAGTGTATAGTGTCTTTGAGCATTTGTTTAATTTGATGAGGCAGTTTTGATGCACATGTTTGGGTGCCTTTCTTATTAGATGTTGTTTACACTTTTCATAATATATTTGACTTGAGGTATTTGGAGGGCGTACCCTTTTGTTTTGCAGGACCTTACATGGTGGCCAGTTTTGGTAGAAAAAACCTAGCTTGGGCTTCCATGGGGAAAGAATCCCATAGGTTGGATGTTGTAGGCCCGCACACCAGATCACAGAGACATGCCTTTGGAGGCTTACATGGCATCATGGAAGATACTTCCTAGCCCCTATTACCCAAACGATTTGCCCAGGAGAGGCAAACTGTCACCTTTTGAGGCTTGACGTCATGCTTGAGGGGGTTTGGTGGTTGTGGAGTTATTTCACATTGACACTTGGAACGTTTTGATCGGAGGAGACATAGATTGACCCTAGCACATGAGGAGGCTCAAGGAGCCCCAACGACCTCCATTTTATTCTCCAACGACTTGCTTAAAGTGTCAAAACGTCTTCTAAATGGGTGACATCATCTTATTTTTAGGGTTTCTATTGTGTTAAAGTGAAAATAAAATAATATTTTCTTGGTTCAATGGGTAAGATAAGGGTTTTTTACACCTTATCTTATGTTTTACCCTTTCTAAGTGGATGAACTATGTTTTAAGACTTTTGTATAAATAGAAATCATGTGAATCTAATTTCATAACATAACTATCCCATTGTGAGAAGTACTTGGCTGAAATTTGCGCCCTCCTTGGGAAAGATTCTCTCTCTTATGCTTTTATCTTGTTTTTCTTTATGTTATTGGTGGAAGAAATAGTGTGCTAGCCTTCTTAGAGCTCTTTTTTGGCATGTGTGGTGGATTTATCTTGGTAAGGAGAGGTTTGTCTTGTCATTTCTTGATGCTAGGTAAAGATTCATCTTTTTGATGCTTCATTGCTTAGTCACAAGTTTTATTTTCTAGATTTGTTGGGGAGTATAAGGATTTACAAACCCACCATCATCTATCATTTTTTTCTAGAATTTATTTGTTGCACAAGGTTTTACTAGGAGAAGTAAAAGGGCTTACACCCTCCTAGTATCTCCTAGCTTAACATTTTCTTTCCTTGGGGAGTAAGAGGGTTTACACCCCCAAGGAGATGTCATTTTTTATCTCTTTATTTACTTGACTCCATAACCCAATAGTTAAAGGCACTAGTATAAATTGCATTGGAGAAATAAAATGTTGCATTGGTTAACGTGAAATTTCATGATTTGAAGGTTGTCTACGTTGGATTCATTTATTTTCCTTATAATCTTGATTGAGCCACTAGGGTGTCATCTTTCCTCAAGTAATTCTTTCTGTTGTTACAAAACTTTATCTACGGCCATTAGGGCTGCAGAAACCGTAATCAAACTTCTCTAATAACTCTTAAATCAACCTCTGAAATTTGCTTAAAATTTTCCCACATAAACTAGTAGGCCCAGCGCACTTTTTGGTAGACTTTCGGGAATTTTTAGTGGTTGATCTTCTTGTTGTAATAACTTGTTTGTTACAGCCATAAGGCTGCAAAATATTTCTGCAATTATCTTTTTGTTGAAGCCTTCTTTCATCACTAAATTCTAATGCTATCTTACTTGGGTTGACCTAGTTGTTTCTAGTTTATCTCTTGCTCTTTCAACTAGACTTTTAGCAAATTGTTTGCAGCATTTATTATCATTTTCATTGCTTATATATATTGTTACTAATTGTTGCAATTAGGGACAGAAAACTTAACTTGCTTTTCCACCATATACTTGGGCTTGTATCATTGTCTTTCTTATGTTTCAGGCAGGTATAATCGACATTTACAAGGTCTACTACTTCTTGGAAACCCTTGGCTACCATCAATACCTTACTCAAGCCCTTATCCACACATAGAAACATGACCTATAGGGGCATTCGTTCATACATAACATTTTCCATCTCATTCCCCCCCAAGGTTATCGATATTCCTGATCCAAGTGGATATCAGTGGCCACCCACCTCTGCCAACTGGCTCAAAACAATTTTCTAACAATTTTGGCAATTTACTATTTTTAGCAGTTTTAACTTTCGGGGCCATTTTGAGGGCCTAAATGAAGGTTTTTTGGGATAAATCTTCACAATTATAGCAGAAGGCATGATTGAGCCCCCAAAATTAATCTCCTTGATGATACCTTTCCAATGGGCTATCATACGCCTAAAACAGAGATCGTATGCAAAAGTTACGACCCCGAGAAGTTGATGTACTAACTTACCCAAACAGGGCCCACATGACTTTTGGAGCTTCATCTCCTAGGGTTAGGTTTTTGGATGTCTAGGGTTTTGGGCATTCCTATTTATTGTAAAAAGGCCTTCAGATCCTCAATGTAATCATCTTCTTGCGAATGAGCGCAGCCTTCACATCTCTTCTTAGATATAAGCTGCCACCATTCCAACAAGCTTGTTTCCACTACATTTTACAGTTTTAGCTTATTTCCTTATTGAATAGAAAACCAGTTTTACTATATCTATGTTATATTGCGTTAAGCACCTGTTAATAATCTGTAGTCATTTTGTTCTTCTCATAAAATATGGATCAGTGGTATCAGAGCAGTCTGCTCCTTGTCGTCTTAATGCATGTCCCCAACGAGGTCGAAGTACAAAGAGTTGTTAGAAAAACAGGACCGCGGAGCAATAAAATAAAACAAATGCAGAAAAAAAACATAGAAGACACATAATACAAGAGAGACACATATTTATGTGGTTCACCCAGTGTGGGCTACATCCACCAGAGAAATTGCCAGGTCCTTCCTTTATTATTATCCAGCAAATGAAGGGATACAACCTACAGCAAAACCCGTTGTAACTTCCTCTTCTTTCTCTCACGGTCTCCTCTCTC
>JASDQU010274192.1:2284-15117 GCA_032191745.1 Picea mariana
ATAAGCTATTTATGATAAGGAAGTTTTTGCTGGGTTTTCTTCCCCTAGAGGGTTTCCCAGGATAAATGTTGTGTACTTGTGGATGTGTATTTCTTAGTGATCTTGTGGTTGTTATGCTCTTATCTTTATGAAATGCAAAGAACTATAATATCAGCATAAAACATTAACAGATGGAGCCTCACTACTCCTTCCTGCACCATGTCTCTGATGAAGACTTGCAATATTATTCATCTCAAACTATGAAGTCAACTCCCTCTGTCTGAGAGAATCCTTGGACCACGCTTCCGTCTGCTGCATGCCCTTTTGCATTTTGCAAAGTGTCACGAAACTATGCTGGCTTCTTCTTGATCACTGAATCCCTCTCAGATTTATCTCTTATGTCCTGCCCGGAACAAGAAACAAGAACAACAAAATCTCCATGGTATCCTCCATGGAAGATATCCTGCTTGGAGTCTAGGTTAGTAACCAAGAACATCTCCTAAAGGAAATCAACTTCATCTCGTGAACAATAAGCATTTTCATAAGAACAAGAATATCTCCTAGAGAGGAGATCAACAAGTGTATCTCTAGTATTAAGGAGTTAGTATAATGATCATAACTTCAATAGATCAAGATGCAACATAAGATCATAATAATGCCATAACAGCTAGAGACATATCAATTTTTAAATAATCAAACTTGGAGTCTTCACTGCTAGGGAGGGTGCGCTTGTTCCTCTAAATGTATTGAATTCAAAATCACTGCTTGGACAAGGTCTCTTGTACATCCCCTGCAAACACACTCATGCTTTGCTAGATGATATAACTTGAAAAGAATATACAAGTGCATACCTTTGAAATTTGTAGTATCGTTTAGCTTGTCTTCCAATCTGAAACTAGACACCATCTTGACAAGAAGAGGTTAGAAACTGAATCAAAAAGGTCCAATGATTAGAACAAGCTAGAAACCCTGAAATTTCAACTTTGACCACAAAAATCAATTTTTGACCAAAAGTCAACCTTTGACTTTGACCAGTCAACCTTTGACTTTGAGCAATCAATCTTTGACTTTGACCCAAAAACACAAACTTGACGTTTTTTCTGGCTGAGGGCACCAGGAGATGCGCTGGGTTAGGGTGCACTAGGATAACCAAAAATTAGTCCAAATACTTAACAAAAACTTCACTGCAACTGGTGCTGCAACTGGTACTGTAACTGGCACTGCAACTGCAACTGGTGTTACAACTGGCACGAAGGAACTGGCTCTACAATTGCAATTGTGCTACAACGAGCTTGACAAAGAGTTGCGGATCTACCTTCCAGTGGTTAGATTGTTTTGAAGGTGGTGTGGGCCCATAACTTGTTAGAATGTTGTGCTCGTTTCACCATAGACAATGGTACACCATTGTCACCCAACCATAGGCACAAATCCACCCCCGAGGACCTTAACCTTTGATAGAAAGAATGATTCTAGGAAGCCACACAATAACCAACAGATAACCAAGAGAGCGCACCTTTTCCAAGGGTAGCACACAAGAGAAAGTACCAGAAAGACTAAACAAGAGAAAACCGTATAACTGCAGCTATTGTTGCTCCTCCTCCAAACTTGCACACTGTTTCTGGTTTCATGAGTGAGAGTGAGTGAACAAATGAGCCAAGACGTCCTCTATTTATATTAATTTGTCCAGTGACTTTTTTGGTTAGGCTGACCTGACTTTCTAGTAATTATATTTTTTGTTTATCTTTTTCCTGTGAGGCTGACTTGTCTTCCTGGAGGACAATACCTTAATATTATATATTCTCCTAAGCCGACATGTCTTCTAGGGTTTTCACACATCTGTTTAGGGTTTCTCTTGCTTCCGGAATATTCTATTCTAGTGAAAGGTTACATGTGGAGGTTAATACCTCCCGCAGCTACCATAATATCAACACTGCAAAGACAAATAAGCACGCCCTCCAAGGATCTCAAGTCATAATATCATGGTGAGTAATTCAAATCAATAAATGAGCCACCTAAGCGTGTGCATCAAAGATTACCCGGTCAAACAAATAAGTGCTCAAAGACATTATGCAACTTGCCAATTTTGGATATGGGAGGGTTGACAAGGTGTCCTATTGGGTAGATCTTTCCCTAGGTCAAGGAGTGTTTCTCAAAGGATCCCTCTCTAAGCCATGTGAAGTAGATGAAGTGGTTATGGATCAAGACTCACTGGGCATGGGGTTCATGACATACAAGGGGTTGTAGTGTCTCATTCATGGGTGCCTTTGTAGAGGGTGTGTGGCACCTTTGTTTGCAATGCACTTTTTCCAAGCCCATCCTCTTGCCATTCTTTATTTCTTTCATTGTTTTAAGGATGAGTTGAAGGTCATTGCATTGGCGTGGTGTCCAGATAATGACAATGTCACTCACAAGTATCTTGCGGGAATGAGAAGGCTGGCTCGTGATGAGACTCCCTTCCTCTCGACCATGCAACTGAGAGCCATTACCTTGGCTTGGTGACCAGATGATGGTAATGTCATACCACTAGATACCCATGATCATGATAGGCCGGCTCGTGACGAGACCTCCCATCCTCCAACTAACCCTTTAAGCATTCATAATCATTTATTCTTGTGGGTCCCCCTTTTCTTATAGAGAAGCGTTTCATTGCTTTCTTGGGGATCCCTGGGCGAAGCATATGGAAGGTCTATATTTAGGCTTTTATCCTTTTTGTAAGATCCCCTTTAAGTTTTGTGGTGTTTTAGTTTGGTTTTTGGATTACAAATTTCCACAAACAGTGTGCTGGTCACCTCAAACCCACCATGGAACCTCACAACTCTGCTGATATTTTTGTTGGTATATTGTAAATTTATATTGTTTTGTCATATATTCAGTGATTGACCATAAATTTTATACCAAACATGAATGGAAATGCACATGTATGTGAGCAACAAATAATAATAACCAAATACTCAATAAAAATATCAACATTGCTTTAAATCTGCGCTGATGTTTGTTCATTCATCTGACCTGTATATATAGCTGGCTGCACTGCGAATTCAGACTCAACCCTACAGCAGGTTACAACTCCCATATATTCCAAGGCGTCCACACAAGAAGATTGTCTGCTGCAACAATTAATTGCATTCTACACTAATGGAAATATATGACAACAACTAAGAAATCGACTCAGCATACAATATTCAGCCTCCTCAGCAATAAACTCGACCCAGGTGAAAGGAATAGATCCCTAGCAGTCTAGGAATCGTTCACAGAGAATATAGCTCGGCCCAACAAGGAGTAAATGCGCCCAACCACCAGAATAAGAACCCAGGCATTAATATGTGCGCCCAGACTTCAAGGAAAATCGCCCCTCTTACAGATTTGACCACTATCCTCCTTAAACTCGCCCAACAAGTGATAGTAAAGCGCCCAACCACTAAGGAACTCGCCCCCACAACTGATAGAGCAACCCTGTTCATCCAAACTCACTCCCAAAGAGAGAACTCGATTGTGATGTCCCGTTCCCAAGAGTAGGCCAGCAAGGAGTGACTTAGTAGTCTATTTGTTCCCATAGACTATAGTCAGGCACAAACAGGGAACAAAAGGAGAAATAAGGGTGATTTGGTGGCTAAACGATAAATTAAGCCAAAAAGCATAGGAAAAGTCACTTAAGCCTAAGTCAACGAAGAAATAGAATGAAAAGGTGTTAAAGGGGTACTTAATTAATTAATTACTCACCCTAGGAGGAAAAGCGCCTAACTTAAGTGATGTCAGTGGTGAATTAGATCGAGAAGAGTATAAAGGGAGGAATTCGACCTAATTCCTCATTATGTTATGATTTGATGTTGAGATATTTGCAGAGCAGGAGGAAATCAACCCCTTGTTGTTTTGTGGATTTTTGGAGGAAACCACCACAATTGATCGGTTTCGGTGTTGAGAGACACACCCTAGTCTATCAGAGATACCATCCAAGTATTTCACTGTGCATTTCAGGTATCCAGTTCAGTGATTGCATAACTCATCCAGTGAGGGCGCAAGGGTTAGAGAGAGGATTTGTGTGGCCGCACGAGACAATTCAGTATTTTGCAGATCCCTTCCAACCCATTAGAGAGCTAGCCAGGGCGCACCTTTTGAGCCATGTGTCGTTAGTTTTTGACGGTGGAATCTCCCAGAACGCAACAGACAGTCAGTTAAGGCACAAACTCTTGAGGAAGCACATTTGGGTTTCCAGGGGGTATTCCAGAGCAGATCCGAGGAAACCCTTTCGACCTATTGCCGTCCTTATACACACCTGGGGTAACATGGAAGAAACCTTCAATCTACTTGGTGTGTCCTTGGGGGCAAGTTTCGAGTCAAGGTGCTGTCACCTGATCCTCAACTCCTCCGTCTAGGCCAACTCCTAGCGAAGCCAAGGGGGGTAGTCCCTAAGAAAATAATCTAAGACTCTTTTAAACTAGGAAAGCAAAAGAGTTACTTCTAGGAGTTTATTGCTTGAAATAAAACAAACCATTCAACATTTAACATTCATCATAATCATTTGAGATAATCAATAAAGTACTTGTCCATAAGCATGCATATATCAAAGGATACAAGATCTGCAAGATTTAAGCATATATGTTAGACAATTGTATGAATGTAAAAGATTGCTCATATAAAATATACCAGTTAAACCAATGCCTTAAAGGGAGTCGTGGGAAATTGTTGATCGAGTGTTTTATTAAGATAAATTAAAGTTCAGTTAGTGAGAAAATTTTATTTGCAAGAAAAGTAAGTGTTTGTCTTGTTAGAATATGAATGAATCTGCTCGTTTTACCATTGACAATATCTCTATTGTCTCCCAACCATAGGCCGAAGCCACCCTCCGAGCACCTTGACCTTGACAGAGAGAAGAATCCTGGTAGCAATCCAATAGCCAAGCAAGGGTAATGCACCAAGCAAGAAGTAACCAAAGCTGATCAGAGAGTCCAACCCAAAATTGGCGCAACACCTTCCCTAGGACTTGCGCACAAGACTGCCAAACTGCAGTGCGCACAAGTGACTTCTGCGATTTTGAGAGTGTGTCAAATGAGAGACTGGCGCCCTGTATTTATAGTATTCCAGCCAGACTTGCCTGGGCCGACTTCTCTCTCTGGGTACTAATTAATTCATATTAATTATCTCTCTTCAGCCGACATCTCATCTAGGGTTACTTTCATTTCTTTGCTTTCTTCCGGAACGTTCTAATCTTGTCAAAGGTCACAATAGAGGTTCATACCTCCCGAAGCTACCCATAATATCAACACTCCCTCCTAGCTAGGGAGGTATAACTGATAATGGTCTTGAGCACAAACAAACCATTCAATTGGTAGTATCAAAAGCACCATCATTATTATCCAACTGGATGATCTCCATGACAACTGGTACAATATCAATTGATAGAACACAACTGTGTCTATCCATGGTAGTACGCAACTACTCGAACCGTGACACATAGTCACAAACAGTGGAACATATCCACCACAGTAACATAACTCTACTGTTTGGAGACAAGCAGTCTCCATAACAATCATTTGATATCAATGTGCATAGAAAATATTGTTAAAATAAACTGAATCATCTGGGCCAATCTTTCACTCACATCTGTGAGATCTAAAAGAATATCTGCCCTCAGAGTAGAACATCAATGATGGGCTATCTGACTTATTCTTCCCAAACAAGGAAGAATGATTGTTCTGATTTCTGAGCTTGGACCATTCCTCACCCTGGGCCATTCCTCCAACACTAAACAAAGTGTAACCTGGAGAGAATGAATCCACCCTAAGGAATGACTGTCTGGTCAGTGTTCCAAGATGATATTGATGATGCTGTCCTCCTGATGCTGTTGATGATGCAGTCCTCTCTCTCGCCTGATGTTGTTGAAGAATACCCTTCTTGTTAAGGGGGAGTGTTGAAATAATGTTACTGCAAAGTGTATTCTAATTATTATTGTGGAATTATTCATTAGATCAATCCCCATTGCGGATTGATCATGTTGGCTATTGTCAAGGACCAAATCCCCTTTTGCGGATTGGTCAAAATATAATTGTAATAGGCAGAATAAGAAGTCGGACCCAAAATATATTAAAGAGGCCCCAGAATATATTAAAGGTGGTTATAACCACCCAGATTGAGAAGTCAGCCCTGCCAGTAAAGAGACACTTCCACACGTGCCAGAATTGTATAAATAAGGAGGATAGCGCCTCACTTAGAAACACACTCACTTGTTCATTGAGAGACAAGTTTCGGAGCTGCAGTTGAAGAAGAGAGAGAGAGAGAGAGGCGCATCCTTGGGAGAGGACTTTCTGTATTTGTTTGAGTTATCTCTTGGCATTGTATTGGCTATCTATAATAAGGAAGTTTTGCTGGGTTTTCTCCCCCATGAGGGTTTCCCAGGATAAATGATGTGTCTCTTGTGATTGTGTATTTCTCAGTGATCCTATCTTATGCTATTGTTATTTATTGAAATGCAAAGAACTCTAATAATAGATTAAACATTAACACTAACTGATAATGGTCTTGAGCAAAAACAGACCATTCAACTGGTAGTATCACGAGCACCGTCATTATTATCCAACTGGATAATCTCCATGACAACTGGAACAATATCAATTGATAGAACACAACTGTGTCTATCCATGGTAGTACGCAACTACTCAAACCGTGACACATAGTCACAAACAGTGGAACATATCCACCACAGTAGCATAACTCTACTGTCTGGAGACAAGCAGTCTCCATAACAATCATCTGATATCAACCTGCACAGAAAATATTGTTAAAATAAACTGAATCATCTGGGCCAATCTTTCACTCACATCTGTGAGATCTGAAAGAATATCTGCCCTCAGAGTAGAACATCAATGATGGGCTATTTGGCTTATTCTTCTCAAACAAGGAAGAATGATTGTTTTGATTTCTGAGCCTGGACCATTCCTCACCCTGGGCCATTCCTTCGACACTAAACAAAGTGTATCCTAGAGAGAATGAATCTGCCCTAAGGAATGCCTGTCCCTGATTGCTGAGCCTGGACCATTCCCCACCCTGGATCATTCCTCCGGCACTAAACAAAGTGCAACCTGGAGAGAATGAATCCACCCTAAGGAATGACTGTTCGGACCATTTCCTCTGTTAACCACAAGAGGAAAAGACTGTCCCGTACCAACCTCCAAAATAGACCATTCCTCATGTTAACCACAATGAGAAGTCATTGTCCGGCGAGGCCGGCCAGTCTTCTTGAGTAACCCTCAAGAAGAGAGACTGCCCTAGACCACTCCCCATGTTAACCACAATGGGAAGTCGATGTCTATGGTACATCAACAATCTGGAGCATTTTCCGAACTGGAAAATGTCTGTCCGTCAGAAATCTCAATCCACTTTCCGAACATGAAAGAATCTGCCCAAACTGGACTATTTTTCAATCTTGAAAATGAATGTCCTCAATAATATGTCAGTGCTCCCTCCCAACCTGGAGAGTCATTTCTTCCCTTTCAGCTAAGGGAGTTATTTCCACGATCCCCATCTTCTCTCGGAAATATGCAAACTTTATTCTAGATAGAGGCTTTGTCCGGATGTCTGCTATCTGCTCATCTGTGGGGATATATTGGAGCTTTACCTCTCCTTCCTGGACTTTATCTCGAATAAAGTAGTATTTGATCTCAATATGTTTCGACCTTTCATGAAACACGGGATGTTATGATAATATTATACAACTCTGATTATCACAATGTATTATGGTCGAATCTGGAATTTGATCAAATAAATCAGAGATTAACTTCCTTAGCCATATTGCTTCTGTGCATGCTTCACATGCTGCGATATATTCTGCTTCTGCTGTGCTGAGTGCGACAGACTTCTGTTTTCTGCTGCCCCAAGATATCATGGCGGAGCCCAAGCTGAAACACATTCTTGAAGAACTCTTTCTGTCTTCTGCACTTCCTGCCCAATCTAAGTCTATGAATCCATGAAGCTGTATATCACTGGATGCGGTATATCTTAAGCCATAGTTTATTGTCCCACGAATATATCTTAAGACATGCTTTGCAGCTATCTAACGCTGATGTCTTGGTTCCACTTGGAACTGTCTTAGTGTATTCACGGCAAAGCAAATGTCTGGTCGAGTATTTACCAAATACATCAATGACCCAATTAATTGTCGATATAGTGATGGATCTACTGGATCAAAATCTGGATCTTTCACTTTTCTTATATCTGTATTCATAGGAGTGTCCATGGAATTACAATCCATCATTCCAAACTTCCGAAGGATCTTTATTGCATACTTCCCTTGTCCAAGGAATACTTCACCACGCTCCTGCCATACTTCTAGTCCCAAGTAATAATGCATGAGACCTAGATCTTTCATATCAAATTCAGAAGCTAGTTCCTTTTTGCACTGGATGATGAGAGACTCTTCACCTGTTATGAATAGATCGTCAACATATAGTAGGAGAATTATAGGTGCATTGTCCACGACTTTGTAGTAGAGGTTTGAATCTGCATGACTCTTGGAGAAACCAAGTCTTGTTAGATAGCTGTCCATTCTGGCATACCAAGCCCTTGGAGCTTGCTTGAGTCCATATAGGGCTTTCTTTAATCTGCAAACGTGAGTGTCTCTGGAATGTACCTCAAACCCTTGAGGTTGTTCAATATATACTGCTTCTTCGATTGCTCTATTGAGGAAAGCTGTCTTTACATCCATCTGATGTAAGTTCCATCCCATGGAAGCGACAAGAGATATGATAGCTCTAATGGAAGTATATCTAACAATTGGGGCAAAGGTTTAGTCATAATCTTCTCCCTCCTTCTGGGAGAACCCTCTAGCTACGAATCTTGCTTTATATTTATCCACGCTTTCGTCTGCTGCATGTTTGATCTTATATACCCATTTTGAAGTTACCACTGATTTTTCTTTAGGTCTAGGTACGATTTCCCATACATCATTTTTCATAATGGATTGGTGTTCTTCCGTCATAGCTTCTTTCCACTGTCCCTTTTGAGCTGCTTCTTCAAATGTGGAGGTTCTTCATCTAGAAGCTTCGTCATATATGCTGCATAACTTGAGAATCTTTTAGGCTTCTTATTTTTTCTGAATGTTCCTTCGGGAACCTTGAGTCTTTCTGCATCTTGTAAGGTAGCTTCAAGCCAAGCTGGTCGTTTCCTGGTTTTAGGTATGGTGTCTGAATCAATAGTCTCACATGGTTGCATAGGATGATCAGGTTGTTCCTTTTCGTCATCTTGATTTTCTGTGCTTTCTTCAATAGGTTCTTCATTCTCTTCTTCTTCTATTGTTTCTTCTATGGATTTCTTGAAAGCCATCTTTTCATTGAATGTCACGTCTCTGCTGACTTCGATCTTATGTTGTTCCGGAATATAGATTCTATAAGCCTCAGATGAATTGCTATATCCCATGAATATGCCCTTCTTTCCCAAGGGTTCTAGTTTATTCCTTTTGTCCTTGGGAATATGAGAGTAAACAGGAGATCCAAAGATTCTTAGGTTTTCTACATTAGGTTTCTTACCTGAGAAGGCTTCTTCTGGAGTCATGTCCTTCAATATGCGGTGAGGACTTTTGTTCTGTACATATATTGTTGTCATGGCTGCTTCTCCCCATAAGAACATGGATAGACCTTGATTATTTAGTAGTGCTTTTACGGTTTCTTTGATAGATCTGTTCTTTCTTTTTGCTACACCATTTTGTTGAGGATTATGAGGAACAGTTAGCTCCCTCCTAATCCCTGTCGATTTGCAGAATGCAACGAATTTTTTTGATATGTATTCTCCTCCATTATCTGTTCTTAAGATCTCGATCTTCTTGTTCGTGAGGTTCTCTATCTCTGCTTTGAATTCTTGAAACTTGCTGAATACTTCATCTTTTGTCTTCAGTAGAAATAACCAAGTCTTTCTGGAATAGTCATCTATAAAGGTTACGTAGTAAAGAGAGCCTCCTAGAGATTTGACTGGCATTGGTCTGCAAACATCTGAGTGTATCAGTTCTAGAATTTCCTTAGATCTATTGTTGCTGCTTGGAAATGGTTTCTTGATATTCTTTCCAAGGGCACATCCTTTGCAAATTCCTTCATGTGTAGACTGCAATTCTGGTATTCCTTCAACCATCCTTTTGAGAAAAGGTAATGCTTGATAATTAATATGAGCGTACCCTCTATGCCAAAGTTCATTTTTATTGACTTCGTCATGTACGAGAGCTTCTTCATTTTGTTCTAGTAGTCTATACAGATTTCCTTCACGGCTTCCAATAACCCTAGCATTCTCTATGCTGGAGTCTTTATGGCAAGATATGGATACAAGATTCTTTTCTAAACCAGGTACATATAAAACATTGCTTAAGTGAACATTGTTACCTGTTTTCAACTTGACGGAGGCTTGTCCAAATCCTTCCACTGGGTAAGTGCTTTTGTCTCCAAGCTCTACCTTGTACGAGGTCTTCTTCTCATTTAGATTTGAGAGTCTGGCTTGATCTCCCATCATGTGCCTAAAAGCTCCACTATCGATTATCCACATGTCATCTTCAATCGTTCCAGTGAGTGTTGAGTAGTGTAGAAGACTGATCGTCTCACTCATGTCTTCGGTTGATTGGTAGCTGGTCATGCTTTGATCCAAAACTTCAACTCTAACGTTTCTGTCTTCTGAGAGAGCCAAAAGGTGCGTTGAACTAGGGCGCATCTGAATATCTTCTCCTTGAGCGAGATGCTCCATCACAAGGTGTCGGATCTGAGATTTAGGGTTTCTGCAACTGCTCCTGCTAGTAACCCTAGCGGCAATATCTTGGAAGCTATTCCTGCTAGTAACCTTAGCGGCAGTTCCTCAGCGAGCTCAATATCCTAATGGCTATGTTTCCTTCCAGCGGTTAGACTGAATGAAGGAGGTGTGGGCTCATAACCTGTTAGAATATGAATGAATATGCTCGTTTTACCATTGACAATATCTCTATTCTCACCCAACCATAGGCCGAAGCCACCCTCTGAGCACCTTGACCTTGATAGAGAGAAGAATCCTGGTAGCAATCCAATAGCCAAGCAAGTCTAATGCACCACGCAAGAAGTAACCAAAGCTGATCAGAGAGTCCAACCCAAAACTAGCGCAACACCTTCCCCAGGACTTGCGCACAAGACTGCCAAACTGCAGTGCGCATAAGTGACTTCTGCGATTTTGAGAGTGTGTCAAATGAGAGACTTGTGCCTTGTATTTATAGTATTCCTGGCAGACTTGCCTGGGTCGACTTCTCTCTCTGGGTACTAATTAATTCATATTAATTATCTCTCTTCAGCCGACATCTCATCTAGGGTTACTTTCATTTCTTTGTTGTCTTCCAGAACGTTCTAATCTTGTCAAAGGTCACAATAGAGGTTCATACCTCCCGAAGCTACCATAATATCAACATGTTTAAACTAGATTTGGTCCTTAGAAAGGGTCCCTAGAGTGGAGGTTGAGCAATGCCACAGATCCAATAAGGTAAACCCTTTGATTTGACACACAAGCTTAAGAAAATGTGGGGGGATCCGACAGGGAGAACCTAGATCTCAAAGTTCCTGCCAGATAACCTAACAAGTCCTCTTACGTTTCCACTAAAGAGAAGATTCCTTGTAGGATTTCCCTAATTAGACTACAAACAAGGTTCAATTACTTTGCAATATTTGAAAGAGATGAATTATGTACCCTTCTTCGTAAAATAGAACTTGCTAAAGATACTTGGAAATTGAAAGAGCTTTGCAAGAAAATAAAAATTAGAACTTGCAAAATTATTGCTGAGTGTGGGAAACAAGCATTGAACTTAACATGCATAAAGATATGAAAGTTAATTTTAAGTATGCATGTGAAATTTGAGTGTTATGTGTGTTTGCTTAACTTTAGGTGTGTTTGAGATCAAAAGATTAAACCAACAAAAGGAAGCCAAACCACGACATGCAAATCCCCCTAATGGGGATGGAGAAACTGGGCACAAAAGGGCCCACTTTTTATTGCAACTATAACATTGAGAACAAAGTTCTCTTTGAGCTTAACTTTAAAAAAGAAAATGGATCTTTATAAGTTTTGGATCTTGAAAAAGCTATAAGAAAACAAGGGAAAAACTTCGTTGATGAAGTCAAAAGCTCCTCGGGTGCCCTGAAAGCCTTGATTTCGCCCAAACTTGACGTAATCTTCCCTTGGCTGTCAAATGACCTGCAAAAAGCAGCAAACAAAATACTCCAAAAGATGCCCAAAATCACTTTGGGATAGCTTAAGGAGTATGTCAAATCTTATAGAAATATTGTAGAAAATCACTAAGTAAACTATGCTAAAACTTAGAAACTTTTAGAGATTTTTTGGGGCTGCCTTTTAGGACAGCAAATAAAAGCACTTTAATATTGCTAGATAACAAAAATGAAGCTCAATTAAACATGGACCTTCAAGCCTTTAGATTTTATAGAAAAGAAACTAGCAAAAAGGAGCTTTTATCAACTAGGTCTAGCTTTAGATAGATGGAAAAAACACCTAGATCTAGATACTTTGTATGCAAAAGAAATTAAGTTAAACTTTTAAATTTAAGGCCAATTTCTTAAGCTTGCATGAGAAAGGTAACTGTTATCGCACGGTTTGTAGGAAAGGGCCAAGGGCTTTGAAACCGGCGTAACAGGAGCTTCCCCACCCACTGTCACCTCAATGGGGAGCTCTTTCTATTCATGAGGGCAAGTCCAAGGGAGACGTCCCTAAGGCAATCTGGATAAAGGAGAGGGTAAAGGGTAAAGACCAAGTCAAAGAGATCCCTTCCACAGATTGCTGCCCAAGAGAGATAGCCAAAGACCACTGACGATGCACCTGTTGGCGAGACAAAGACAAAGAAACTAGAACGTGCTTGC
>JASDQU010274193.1:1622-12836 GCA_032191745.1 Picea mariana
CGGGACCGTCCATTATTGGAGAGGACACGTGGCGGAGATCCAAACCCATCGAGGTTTCGGATACCAGAATGTTGAAGGACCAAGAAATGTAGAGTCACTGCATCGCGAATTCCTGGTTCGCGAAATCCCAATAGAGCAGGAGCCATCGGATCGAGGCAGATCTCAGTCGTAGATCGTGCAAGGAGGTAAGGCTTCGGAAGTTTGGGCATCAAGATTTCAAGGTTCGGGATTCCGAAGTTTCAGAAGATAGGAGACCAGGAGACTAGAGGTCACGGGTCGCAAAATCCTAAAATTTTCGGGATTGTCCATCTCAAAGGACAGGTGGTAGAAATTCGAATAGCATCAGAACTTCGGACATCGGGAGTCTGAGAGGTAAGAGTTGGGAGATTGGAAGTCTTGACTCCCAAAATCCCGAAGACATTTGGGTCGTCCGTCTGCGAAGGACACGTGTCACGAGATCTTCGTATCTCAGGGATTCGGGCATTGGAAGGTGAAGGAGTAGAGGAGCCTTTTTGCTCAGGGTTTGCGAAGTCCCGAAAAAGTGGGAGCCATCGGATCATGGAAGATCATAGTTGTGGATCACGTGAGGAAAGGATTCTTCGAAAAATCGGGTTTCGAAGGTTCGGGACTCGAGAGGTAGAGTTGCATGTCAGTGCAACTCTTGAATTTTCGAAGAGAGAAACACTGAAAGGTGGGTCCTAGGTAAATAGGCCAGAGGACATGTGGCAATGGTTAAGGCATCAGGGGCATCCCCGAAAAGGACTATTTTGGTATTTTAGCTACCGAAAGATGCAGAGATGAGAGTTCAGAACTCTTGACCCATAGAATCCTGAAAGGATCTGAGCCGTAGGATCAAGGGAGGCTTTGAGCTGTTGATCTTTCTCAGGAGGAGGAGAACCGGAGGTTCGGGACTTTGGTACTTCAGTATTTTAGATACTGGGAATACGAGAGGACAAGGCATTGTTGTGCTAGGAGTCACGAAATTTCGAAATGCGAATTCCCGAAAGCGTAGAAGGAGTGTTGTTGGGTCACGAGGAAAAGGCTAGATTTCGGCATACCAGATATTGGGATTTCGGAAATCCTGAGGACATGAAATCTGGGCTCTGAGGAATAGAGATCCCAAAAGGATCAAGGCTGTTGGTTTGAAAGTGGATCACAACCATTGATCCCATCCAGGAGTGAAATGACTATATCGGTATTTCGGATACCGGGAAGTCTAAGGAGCAGGGACTGGAGGATATGAGAACCAAGCATTTCGCCATCAGAAAACCCGAAATCGCGAAAGGAGGAGAAAGCCGCGAATTAGGCATTTCGGCATTTTAGAGATCGGATTTTCGGGAGTCTTGAAGACATGAAGCCAAGCGTTTTGCGTCGATGAACCCTGAAGAAGACTGCGGTCATATGAAGAGTGGTCACACGGACCAAAGATATGGCCTAGGGGACTAATTGCCATTGAGTGCTATTTTGGCATTTCGGATTTGCGGGTGTCGGAAGATAGAAGAGTCAAGGGTTCTCAACATTAATACTCGAGAAGTCCCGAAACCCGAAATTCCATTTTGGGAAAAGGTCCGTGGATGTATACAGTGGTTGTGGGGAGAGTTAAAGGACCTATGGATTGAATATTGGAGATTCCAACAGCGAATCAAAGGAGCCGATCTAGCTCAAAGGCATTAAAGAACGATCCTTAGACCGGGAGGTCACACAGTACCTGTTGAGGCAGAGGGTGCTGCGTCGATTGTGGTATCAGATCTTGACTCTGTTTGTATATTTCAGGCAGAGAAAGTAGGAAGGAAAACACTCTGATATATACAATTTTGGTATCAGAGGCAACTTTGAGATATATAGCAGGAAGAATGACTACTGAAGGTCATGCACGTGGTGGAAAGAAGAACCATCAGCAGGAGGAGAACGCTGCAAGAGATAAAGAGCTCACCGAGATCAGAGAAAGGATGGATGAGCTAGCACTGCAAATGCAACAAAATTCTAAGTCGAGATGGGTATATGAATGGCCCATGAGGGCGAAAGAAAAATGGCCAGTCAAGGAATTGATGGCCAAAAGACAGCAGAGGCTGTTGAAATATGGTTGAGGCATGTTGAAAACGTCAACAAACCAGAGGAGAAAATGGTTCAGGTGTGTGAATCGGAGGATGGGAGAAACCTCAATAGTGAGGATGACATGGGATTAGCTGAAGATCTCAAGGACTGCCAAGAGGGAAGAGCAGAAGTTCTCAATTGCCAAGAGGGCAATGAGATGAGATCACTATAGGATCTCATAGACTGTTAGGAGGACATCCAGGGAATTTCATATTGCCAGGAGGGCAATGAGATGAGATCACTGTGGGATCTCATAAATTGTCAGGAGGACAGTAGGGAAATTTCATGTTGCCAGGAAGGCCATGAGATGGGATCCGATGATCTCATACACTGCCAAGAGGGTAGCAGAAAATTTCCAATTTGCCAGGTGGGAAGGGAAAAAGAGATGAGACTATTTGAAAGACTCAGGAACTCAGAGGTGAGTTCGGATCAGTGACAGGAGCTGACAGAAGAAGATCAAAAGAGCATTCTGATCATTGGAAGAATTGAAATATTCCTTCCATTCAGTCCAATTGAGGCAAGAGCGTGTGTTGCAGAAGCAACAACAAAAGACCGACAGCCAGCAGAGACTGTCATGGAAGAAGAAATGGAGCAACCACTGATGATTGCCCAAGCAGAGGAAAAGGAGCATTTAGAAGAATTGCTCAAAAATTTCAGCCAGGTAGCTGAAACAAAGATAGTTGCAGCACTGAATCTGACAGCAAGGGAAGAAAAGGAGCATGCGGTTAAGATGCTCACTCCATGGGAGATGGAGCTGGAAATGATGGAGGATTGGTTGAACAATACAGAGCCAATAGATGACTGCCAAGAGCAGAAAGTCATGCAGAATGCAGAAGATGAGCATTCCAAGGAATCATTCATAATTTTCAGCTAGGGAGTTGAACAACTAATGAAGACTATCGTGCCAAGGCATGCAGTAGGTGATGAAGGGAAATTCCAAGATGACAAGCAGCTGGAAGAGGCTGGAATTCAACCAATAGGGAATCTGGCAGAAGTTGAGCTACTGGAAGAAGAAGCTGAGCAACATTTCAGTAAGAATACTATAGAGATGAAATCTGCAACAGGGTGGCAAGTCAAGGCCACAAGAGATGAATAATATGGCATGGTAGATCATGGTGATCTGCTCATTTGCAGAAAGAAAATGCAGCTGAAGAGACTGCATGATCAGAGCCAGCCATTGTAGCAGTTGGACAAGGTGATCAATGAGATCAGGGAGCTGATGATCAGATCACAAGAGACTGCCAGCAGGGAGAAGCTGAGCAGAAGGGAGACAACAACAACAGCAGAGCAACAGAAGCAACAACAACAACAGAGAGATGGAGCATAGGAACAAATCCAAAGAGTTGTTTGGGACCCAGGAGGATTTCAACAACCAAGGTGGAGAGCTCATGAGTAGGAGCTCATGAATTTTTCACAGCAGAGGAATATGATGCAAGAGCATCACTCCCAAGCCAACCATACACCATCCATCCAACCACTCATCACATGCATTCAATGAGGAAGAGAGGCGCAACCCTCTCATATTAAAATTTTGAATTTGAATCAAGCACATTAAATGTTTGTAAGGCTGTTAGAGCCAAAAGGCCATGCCTATACGTAGGCTTTAGATGTAGATAGCCTTTAAATGGTTGTAAGGCTGAGATCTAGCTACGATCTGGACTAGACAACCATTAATTGTAAATTCAATGTAATTGGATAGAGTAGGTCGCTTGGAGGGAAGAGCTCGAAGAGCCCCCTCATGTAAAAGATCTTGGATCTTGTTTTAGAGTAGAAAGAGTTAGAGGAGAGGAGAGAAAGAGTTGAGACTCTGTGAAAGTTTGAGCTCAAGAACACCTTTGTACAAGCATTTTCATATTAACACATGGGTAGATTTCCTGTATTGAGACTCTGTGTGTTTATGTGTTTATGATGAATATCTTTGTGTGTTCTTTATATGTTGTAGATGTATAATTAGGTATGCATTTGTAGGGACAGATAGGTTCTGCTACCTGTTGAGTTCTTTGATTTCAGGTTTGGAGTTCTTTGAGGCTTCATGCCAAGAGGGCATGACAGAACACTGTGGGTTCTGATAGTCAGTGCTTAGAGAGCACTTCCAATTCTATGAAATTTGGACAAGGACGTGCTAGGAGGGCACACCAACTGAAATCATTGACTCAGAGGAAGACCTCAAGGTTGCTGAACACTTTGGAGGCAAGACTGTGTAGAGGAAGACACAGTGGAAGTGTAATGTCCCCCACCTCTTAGAGAGGTGATGTGGAGACTCAGTGGCCTGGGCACCCCCACTAGGTCATAGTCTTACACTGAAGGGGGAAGTCAAGGAGGCTAAAGTTATATTTTAAATTTGACTTAGGAAAGGAAAAGGGATTAAGGGTAAAAGATAAATCAACAGAAGAATAGAATATTAACCTTGGGAGTTAACCTAACTCAACAGAGAATTAGAAGGAAAATGTATAAGTAAGAGGCTCGGGTGCATCTATTGGGCATTTTGGTTTTGGATTAGCATTTTCTATTGCTATTGAGAATTTAGTTTGGGGGTTTTGCTATACACACCCTTGTGAGCAACTCAGTGGTGAAATATCCACTCACCTTGTTTCGTATCTTGGTCTCGGGGATGAAAGACTTCTCCACACCATTCTAGTCTCAGCCCATCTCCATCTAACGCTTCAGAAGGTAGCAGGTCGTATTGTTCTTGTGTTTCGAACAAGGGCGCACCATCATCTAGAGGGAGGTTCGATCCATCTTATCCTGAGGGCCTGGGGCCATTCCAACAGTTGGGTTTTGTTTGCAGGGGCAGGACCATTAGTTTGAGGTATTTTTTGGAGGGTTATCATCATTCTACATTTGTTTGCAGATTAGGACGTCTTGGAGCCATAGGGGACATCCTGTGATTCAGTAAAACTCAGATCTAGGGAGATCTGCTTGAGATCTGAGTCCGAAACTTCTCCAACGGGATTCTCATAGCCCGATCTATATTCTTGGAGAGTTTCATAGCATTTGGAGGCCTCCTTCATCAGGTTCGAACCAGCTAGGGTTTCATTCATCCAGTGGGGTGCACCATTCAGTGGAGGAATTCAGATCTACAGGGTTTGAGAGTGGATTTGGGAATTTGGACATCTGGGTTGTCCTTACAGTTGCTCGATCTATCCGTTGGCATATTTATCGGGATGATTGGAAACTTTTGGTAGCAGGGCCGAATTATTGAGGGCTTCATCATTCTATCAGGGCGTGGCACTTTCCATCTTGGAGGTTGAGCATTAGTACGACTCAGATCTACTTGATTCATTCTTTAGTGTATATCCAGCCTTTGGAGGCTTATTTTGTATTGTCGGGAGCATTTTGTAGTAGCTCATATCTATTTCTTGTATGGCCATCTGAGGTTTATGCCAGATCAGCCATCTATTGTATTGATCTTTCATTGCTCATAATAAAAAGGTCAGATCTTTGCTTGTGCTTCTACATCTTAAACATATTGTGATCTTCATGTGTTGATGAATCTTGTATTCACTTAATAACTCAATAAATACTTGCACATCAATAGATCAATAGTAGTTAGTGATTCCAAGAAAAGATTTGGCTTGGGATCATTACAGTGGTATCAGAGCTTCGATCCTCCAAACCTGTGGAAGGATCGGCGCATGCAAAGGTACAACGGTATCTTTATGGGTTGGAGGAAGAAACCCAGCAGTGAAACAGAGGCCGAGATGGAGGGATCCAGAGATGACCATGAAGTTGTACACTTGACTCTCGTAGCAGTGGAATTTAACAAGTTCTAGCAATCCGTCAACCACATGGAAAGCACATTGGTCCGATATTTGGACGAATACCATGAAACCAACAGGAATGGACAGGCTGAGGTTTCTGAAACATTGAAGAAAGTTGACGAGAACCTGCAGATAATGAACATGAACCAATCCAATCTAACTGCATTTCTAATGGAAATGGCACATAAGGGGAAAGACCCTGATACTTATGGGCATAAGGAGGCCAGTGGATCTGGTGGGATCCATGAGGAGATCAGACATAATCAGGAGAAAGCTTCCAGATCCGAGGGGATTTTGGAAGGAGACACTCTCCAGGGTCAAATGGGTAGCAGAATCATTTCAAGGAGATACATACCCACATTCACAGATGAATAGATTGGCCAACATATGAGTGGAAGAGCCAACCCGAGACTGTATATGCCCACATTCTCAGATGATCTAGGGCAACAGGAATTGGTTGAAGATTTTGTGGGACAATTGGCAAGGAGTACCAATGAATACTACAGTTTAGATATGAAGATCCAAAAATAGATGTCCCTAGACCAGTATTGTCAACTCAAGTTCAGAAATCAACCCAGGACGAACAACAGGGGAAGTTTTGAGTTTGAACGAAGAGTGGGAAAAATAGAAATTCCATACTTTGATGGTACGGCCAAGATGACAGCTCAATCTTGGGTACAAAATTTGGATACTTACCTGCAACTGAACCCCATGAGAGAGATGTTGGCCATCAAATTTGCCACTATGTACCTGGATGACAAGGCTCATGACTGGTGGTATCATGGACTCACCACACTCGACCACAATCAAATTGTATCCTATATAGAGTTCACTCAGAGGCTCATTGATATATTTGACCAAGGAGATCCTGAGCTACATTTCCAGGAGCTTACCCAACTCAAACAAATAGGTACAGTTGAAGTGTATATTGATGAATTTCAGAGATTGGAAGTTATGGTATAGGATATGTTCCCAACAAGGCTCATGATGCTTTTCACAGAAGGGTTGATGGAACCCTTGAAGGGTTGGGTAAAGGCATTTAAACCCCACAACCTACAGGAGGCCATTTAGAAGGTGAGGGATTTGGGGTCAGCTGTGAAGCCTAGATTCATACCTAGACCACCTCTTAACAGTGGAGGAAGAGATCAAAGAACTCCAATGAATCAAGGGGGACGTGACCCAAAGGGATTTGATAGGGGCCGTGGTAGGATAGATGACAACGCCAGAAGGGAACTGAGGAGAAAGCAACTCTGCTTCAATTGCAAAGAACCATGGAATCCATCACATAAGTGCATGGGACGTGGTCAGGTTCACTATATAGAAGTTACCTTGGACAATGAAGAGGAGGAAAAGTAT
The DNA here is from genome assembly GCA_032191745.1 of Picea mariana. Lineage (NCBI taxonomy): Eukaryota > Viridiplantae > Streptophyta > Pinopsida > Pinales > Pinaceae > Picea > Picea mariana. The sequence goes on from JASDQU010274193.1 coordinate 8,834, forward strand.
GGTCAGATACAAAACATTGAGGCCGAAACTGCAGAGACAAGAGAAGAGGAGGTTCCAGAACTTGACGATGCGTCTAGATAGAAGGCTACCTTGGCATCTATTAGCGGGGTATGCAAGTTCAACACCTTCAGGATGAGAGGGGTCTTGTAGGGACAAAGAGTCTCAGTTCTGATTGATGGAGGAGATTCCCACAATTTCATTGATGAGGCATTACTAAAGAGGAGGCACATACCTACAATAGAGTTTGAAGGGTTCAAAGTAGAGGTAGCAGGTGGGAGTACTATGCCCTGTGACAGATACATACCAGGTATGAAATTCACCTTAGGAAGGAATGAATTAGTTCAGGATGTGTATGTGATGGATCTTCCCAATACCAACATCATCCTAGGGGTGCAGTGGTTCAGAACTTTAGGTCCCATCACCACCAATTATAAGACCATGGAAATGTCCTTTGTAGAGAAAGTTGGATGAAAGGTTGTGCTCATAGGCATGACATGTAACTCCGCCAGAGTGGTCACGGCCAAGAGGATGGAAGCCATCTTCATAAGGGAAGAAATTGTATACGCAGTAGAATTTAAAGTCTCAACACGAGTGGATGAGAAGGGAAAGGTGCACTATGCTTCAGAGATTAAAAAGATCCTTGACATGCACCACACGGTGTTTGGGCCGATTCCTCCAAGTGTGCCACTGGACAGGGGGTTCGAGCACATTATTGAGCTAGAAGCAGGGGATAAACCAGTTATCACCACACCCTATAGGCATCCCAAGAAGTATAAAGATGAGATAGAGAAGGCCATCAAAGAGCTTCTAGACATGGGACACATCAGGTTGAGTTCAAGCCCATTCGCTTCTTCAGTAGTCTTGGTTAAGAAAAAGGACGGAGCAATGAGAATGTGCATTGACTTCCGGACTTTGAATAGAAAGATGATAAAAAAATAGGTACCCCATACCTAGGATTGATGAGTTACTGGATGAGTTGCATGGAGTTATCTATTTTAGAAAAATTGATCTCCATTCAGGCTACCATCAAATCAAGATGAGGGAGGAGGACATCTCAAAAACAACCTTTAGGCATCACTACGACCATTACGAGTTTTTGGTAATTCCCTTTGGGTTAACCAATGCCCCAGCCACATTCCATTCCTGCATGAACCATGTGTTCAACAAACAACTGAGGAAACACTTGTTGGTATTCTTTGATGACTTGCTCCCAGGTTTTGCTGTAAATGAGTAAGTCATCAAAGNTTCCCTTTGGGTTAACCAATGCCCCAGCCACATTCCATTCCTGCATGAACCATGTGTTCAACAAACAACTGAGGAAACACTTGTTGGTATTCTTTGATGACTTACTCATTTACAGCAAAACCTGGGAGCAACACCTTCGACATGTGGACCAAATCCTGTCAATCATGGAAAAACAATCTCTATACACCAAGGAATCCAAGTGTGAGTTTGGGATGACAGAGGTACTCTACTTGGGACACATCATAGGGGCAAAAAGAGTACAGGTACACCAGGAGAAAATAATAGCCATTAGGGAATGGCCTACTTCGAAGACACTCACGGAACTGAGGGGATTCCTAGGCCTATGCACATACTACAGGAAATTTGTTAAAGGGTTCTCTCAACTGTGTGCAACCTTGACTGACCTGACCAAAAATGGGTCCTTCAAATGGAGTGACAAGGCCCAAGCCTCAATGGAGAAAATGAAAGAAGTCATGAGTACCTGTCTAGTTCTAGCTCTCCCAGATTTCAACATACCCTTCACCTTGGAGTGTGATGCATCGGGGGAAGGTATAGGGGCTGTGTTGATGTAGAATAGGTACCCCATTGCCTATGAAAGTCGGAAACTCAGAGGTCCTTAACTACTTTACATCATTTACGACAAAGAAATGTTGGCTATCATGCATGCACTAGCCAAATTCAGGCAATATTTGGTAGGTGCAAGGTTTGTGGTCAAATCAGACCATAACAGTCTTAAATATCTACTGGAGCAGAAAGATTTGAATGAAAGACAGCAGAAGTGGGTAAGAAAAATACAGGCCTACAACTTCGACATTGAATTTTTCAAGGGGAAGAACAACGCAGTAGCCGATGCATTATCCAGGAGGCCATCCATTTTTGCCATGTCCGGTATGTCAGTTGACTAGAAGGATCACTTGATAGTGGAATATGCAAAGGATCAGTTCGCTTGTCAACTATTGGACAGACAAATACAGGACGACAACTTCAGGGTCATAAAGGACCTCATTTATTACAAAGGCCGAATCTTCGTAGTTCCTGGATCAGTTCTCAAAGCTAAGATCTTGCATGTGTGTCATAACTCACTAGTAGCAAGACATCAGGGCATCAGTAATACGTACAGGCAGGTGAGAGAGAGGTTTGCATGGAAAGGCCTCAAGGAGGATGTGATTAAGCATGTCAAAGAGTGCACCACATGCCAAGAAAACAAGGATGAGCACACGCACCCTACAGGATTGTTGCAACCCCTACCCATTCCGAAACACAAGTGGGAAAGTATATCCATCGATTTCATCACCAATTTGCCTAGAGCACAGGGGAAGGATTTCCTTTTCGTGGTGGTGGATAGATTGAAAAAGTTTGCACACTTCTTTTCCATAGCCACAGACTTCAGAGCGGCACAGGTGGCCGAATTATTTTTCAGAGAGGTGTTCAGACTATACGGCCTACCCAAGACCATTATCAGTGACAGGGACAGCAGATTCATGAGTACGTTTTCACAAGAGTTGTTCAGATTAGTAGGTACGACATTGACTCCTAGTACTAGTTATCATCCTTAGATGGACGGTCAGACTGAAATAATTAACAAATGGGTGGAAGGCTACCTCAGAAATTACGTAGCAGGACAACAGAAAGCATGGGTCAAATGGTTGCACTTGGGAGAATATTGCTACAACACCACCCATCATGTATCCATAGGCATGCCACCCTTTAGAGCTTTATATAGCTATGATTCCCTTTCCTTTGTGGAGATTGCCTTTGGGGACAACAGGGCACCCATGGTGCAGGATTGGGTACAATAGAGCCAAGATATTCTCAGGGAATTGAAGGATCATCTATAGAGGGCACAAAACTAGCAGAAGGTCCAAGAAGATAAGCACAGAGTTGACCGAAATTTTGAGGTTGGCGATTTAGTCTACTTGAGGCTGAAACCATATAGGCAGGCTTCCATTAAAATAAGCAGAGTGGAGAAACTGCAGCCACGTTTCTTTGGACCCTACAGAGTTAGCAGGAGGATAGGGGTCGTAGCTTATGAGTTGGAGCTTCCATAAGGTAGCAGAATTCACAATGTTTTTCATGTCTCATGCCTTAAGAAATCCCTCAGTCAACACATCAGGCCTATTGAGGTATTACCCCCCATGAATGAGGAGGGACAACTTGTTTTGATTCCAGAGGAGGTACTAGAAGTCCGAGAGAAGGGGCTCAAAAACCGAAGCATCAAGGAGTACCTGATCAGGTGGAAGGATTTACCCATTGAGGATGCCACTTGGGAGCAGGAACATGTGGTAAGAGAAGCAAGTTTGGAATTGCTTGAGGACAAGCAATTTCAAGCAGGGGAGACTGTAATGTCCCCCACCTCTTAGAGAGGTGATGTGGAGACTCAATGGCCTGGGCACCCCCACTAGATCATAGTCTTACACTGAAGGGGGAAGTCAAGGAGGCTAAAGTTATATTTTTATGTTGACTTAAGAAAGAAAAAGGGATTAAGGGTAAAAGATAACTCAACAGAAGAATAGAAGATTAACCCTGGGAGTTAACCTAACTCAACAGAGAATTAGAAGGAAAAAGTATAAGTAAGAGGTTGGGGCACACCTATTAGGCATTTTGGTTTTGGATTAGCATTTGCTATTGCTCTTGAGCATTCAGTTTGGGGGTTTTGCTGTACAAACCCTTGTGAGCAACTCAGTGGTGAAATATCCACTCACTTTGTTCTGCAGCTTGGTCTCGGGGATGAAAGACTCCTCCACACCATTCTAGTCTC
>JASDQU010274195.1:16117-27876 GCA_032191745.1 Picea mariana
CATTTGAAGCTTTCTTGTTTTAACCTGGGGATAAGGCCAGCAGCCTGTGTGAACGTTAGCTGAACTTCGGTTCCACGTCTAACTAGTAATACTCAAAGCCCTCCCTTTCCGTGTTAAAAAGGAAATAGTCCAAATGGATCTTTGTCCTTCAGGTCTGTAAACTTTGGGGAATGTTTTCTTGAGTATTGTTATGTCGTATGTTGAGTAATAAGTATGGCGGCCTATCCTGGACATACGTAACCTACTTACCCAAGTTAGTGTATTAGGGTGGTTGTTCATGTGATTAATGTTGAAATTGTGTCCTGTTATCGGAGTCTTCTTGTCACGCGTCCTCCGCAAGGAGCGCAGTTGTTATTCTTATGATGTGCCCTTGACCGTGGTTAGTTAGTCGCTTGGTCTGTTAGGACGGGCGGGAGGTCAGTCGTATTTATCAGTCAGGCTTACTAGTCGCTAAATATTTGCATTGTGCACCTTATGCCTATGGTCCTACATTGTCGTAGTTACTTCTTGTCAGTTGTCCAGGGCGTTGCTCAGTTATGTGTGTGGTTACTTCTCCACGCGCGCGCGCAGCTCAAACACAAAAAAAAAAAAAATTGCACCTATCACCTAAACGGTTGTCGTAACGAGTCGGTTCGTTACACAGAGACCCCATATTTCACTAAGAGGCTCCTCTATGCAACTCTCAAATAAAATAGAACCAGCATATAAATGAGTGATTTCTCAAACCCTACACAACTCACTCTAATACCAATTTAGAAATTGGAAGAGCATCCATTGCATAGGATTCACACACAGAAATAATAGTTTGTATTGCATATAATGAACAAAGATACATCACACTTAAATAAGTGTTGTGAGATCCAACTTATTCCACTCTTTGAGGGAGAGTTTGAGACAATCTCTCAACATCCTCCAGCAAACCAAATCCAATCTATAAACTCTAGTAGTGGCATTAATTAGGCATTATCTCTAACAATTGGTGAGTGATTGTGAGTGACCTTGGCGAGGGCTTGGTTGTTTACTGTGTTGGAAGATGCTCCTACTAGCAGTTGGGTTGTCGTCTTGGCGCGCATGTGGAATTTCGAGTTGGCAGGCGATCACACAGGTCGAGCTTTAGGTAAGCTTGAACTTTTAATTTTTATTTTTATTTTAACTGTAATTTTTAATTTTTAAATTTAATTTATTTGTTGTATGTTTACTAGTGATTGTGAGTGGCCTTGGCGAGGGCTTGGATGTTTATTGTGTTCGCGGTTGTTCAAGCTGCTATGTTGGTGGATGCTCCTGTGGACGGTCAGGTTGTCGAGTTGGCGAGCAATCGGGTTGGTCGAGCTTTAGGTGGGGGCTAGCTCTATAGCCAAGATGTGGGAATGTTAATGACTTGGACAAATGGTTGGGCCCTCGTGGCCAAGTCACAATCCACAAGACTTGGACTTGGTCGTGGCGGAGCAGCCCTACGGCCAAGTTGTGGGCACGCCAACAGCTTGGCCACAGGGTTGGGCCCTCGCGGCCAGGTCATAGTCCACAGTATTAAAATGAATTTACTATGATTAAAATGAATTAACTATGATGTGTAATAGTTCAAAATATTGCATTCTAAATATAAAAGTGTTATGAAATTATGTCCATAAATGTGTTATAAAATTCAGTGCATAAGTGTTATTTTGAATGCATTTACCACGATCAAAGATTGAAATGAATTTACTATGATGTGTAATAGTTCAAAAGATTGCATTCTGATTATAAAAGTGTTATAAAATTCTATGCATAAATGTGTTCTACAATTCTTTGCATAAGTGTTATTTCAAATGCATGAACTGAATAATTGTGGGAGATATTATTTTCTGTAATATAATTAAGTATATATTACACATATAGTGTAAGGAGCTTTGACCAGAAATTTTGTCTCAAGATAATTTGAAGAAAGGTTGTAGTCTTTTCAGTTCCATTTCTTTAGATAATAAGAATAACATATTGATCAGTTCTTCCTAGCTCCACACATTTCTTGGTACTGTGTAACATTTATATTTATGTTTATTTTAAATTTGTTAATTAGTATTTAGATTTTAGATTTGGTGTGTTTTCATTTGTTCTGGTCCAGTTTAGATTTAAAGACAATATTTTATTGACTGGCAATAGTTATGGTCTATTGTTCGACCAAATAATTTATTAAGTGGTTTAATTCAAATAAATTTATGCATAGAAATATATTTATTTCTTTCGGTTATATTCAAATATTATTCGACAAACATCATCTTAATCATTTCAATAAATTATATTTCTTGTAAATATAATACAAATAAATCTGTAATTCTATTTCTTTTTCTTTAAATATAAATTTGTTCTTCTATTTCTTTTTCGTTAAATATAAATATGTTCATATATATATATATGAAGACAATTTAAAAACTACATGTTTATATGTCCAAATTATAGTACAAAAACAATAAATTTATAAACAATATGGAATTACTTGAAAATGGGAATTTGATATAGACATTAATAAATAATTTATAAACAATATGGATTTAGTTAATTTGATATAGAAATTTAACAATGAAATATTAAGTTTTTAAATTTGATATAGACATTTAACAATCAAATATTAAGAATAGAGTAAGCATTTAAGTGATTAGTCTATGCCTGAGAAGTCGGCCAGGAGCCGAATCGAGCGTCTTTCACTCCGGTGTTAAACACTTAGATTCAAATGCCCTACTTTTCTGTGCATAGATAATGTCTTATTAAAATTGGCTGTGACTTAGTAGCGAGGGCTAGCCCTATGGCAAAGCCATGGGAACACCCATGGTTGGCCCCTCGTGGCCAAGTCACAGTCCTTTCAAATGTTTTGTATATCATAAAAATTTCAAATTGTCCAAGTTTTAATTTAAATTTTTTTTTATTTTATAAAAAAATTCAAATCTTTAGGAATTCAATTTATAAATACATTTTTACATATGTAATATTAGATTATCATATATTATAAATATTATTTTATTTTGGAATTCCTTGTTGTACATTACTCTCTATCTTATAATTTGTAAAGGAATATTTATGAAATATACATACAATGGAAAATATTTAAAACATATATATTTATTTATTTTTTATTAAATTTAAAAATAAAATAGGAATACAATTGAAAAATTGCTTGTTTATATGTTCAAATTACACATACAAACAATAAATTTATAAACAATATGGATTTACTTAAAAACGAGAATTTGATATAGACATTAGTAAATCATTTATAAACAATATGGATTTAGTTAATTTGATATAGACATTTAACAATCAAATATTAAGAATAGAGTAAGCATTTAAGTGGTTAGTGTGTGCATGAGCAGTTGGCCGGGAGCGAAATCGATTGTCTTTCACTATGGTGTTAAAGATTTAGATTCAAATGCCCTTCTTTTCTGTGCATAGATAATCTCTTATTGAAATTGGTTGTGACTTGGTTGCGGGGTGCTAGCCCTATGGCCAAGCCATGGGAACACCCATGGATTGGCCATGTGGATGGCTCCCCACGGCCAAGTCACAATCATTTCAAACGTTTTGTATTTTATAAAAATTTCATAAAAATTTCAAACTGTCCATTTTTTATTTCAAACGTTTTGTATTTTATAAAAATTTCAAATCTTTAGGAATTCAATTTATAAATCCATTTTTACATATGTAATATTAGAGTATCATATGTTATAAATATTATTTTACAGATTGTTGATTCTGGAAATCCTTGTTGTAGTAACCACTTTATCTTGCCTCAATTATTTCTCCACTTTGATTAATGCCTATTTAAATTTCTTCATATTGTCATGAGTATTGGTCACATCTCTATGTAATATATGAGTGACCTACTTGTGTAGATTTGGTTTTTCCTTGAAATTCATCCGATCAACATTTAATGTAATATTCTTGGTTTTTTAGTGAGCAATCGACTGAATTTCACTTTTTTAGTCTCTAGAACAACCAAATTGAACACTCGCTTTTGATATGACTTCTCTTCCAAACCATATACTCTTATCATAGTAAACTACTCAAAAGGGAACCAATCTCCCACTTTGATGTTGTTTTGCAATTGTGGTGACCCTTTGACTAAAAGAATAATTATAATGGATACTTCATTTTGGATAATAAAGTCTAATATAGACATAAAAGAGTTTACATAATGCAAAAAACTTTCACTTACATAAAAGAGTTTACATGATATCTTACCATAGGAAAGCACTCAATGGTTGGGAGAGAAACATCTTGGTTGGTCATTCACCTTCCTAGACTTAAAATAGCCCAGATGTGAGTAGTTTTCATTGATTAACATATGGATCAAGTGAGACTGGTACCTGAATGACTTGGTACCCCTAAAATTTAAAATTTTTTGGTATATTGTATTTGTCAAGAACTTGCAAAAGTCAAACTTTATGAAGGTTTGATTGTCGTGGTGTGACAAGGCTAGTAGGAAACCCAAAAACAATGATAGTCATTATAAAACAATTATAAATAGAAACAAACTTTGAAGCATAGACAATATATACACTGAAATCATTCCCCCAACCTCCAGAACAACTACAGTGAAACATAGGTAGTATATTCACTGTTATAACATTGGAATACGTTATAACATATTACAATGTAATATGTTATAACATATTACTATAACATATAATTACATTGTAATATGTTATATAGTAATATATGAACTATGACATATTACATTGTAATATTTTACAAACTTAGAATTTCACAATGATCACATTTCTTTTCACCAACAATTTTTTTTTTTTAAATAAATCATCACCTTCTCTTTCACATAGAATTTCAGATATAAAATCACGGAATGTGGAAGGAGGAGGTGAACTTGTCCATAACGTTTTACCAAAATAAAAAGAAAGTGTCATAATACAACTCAAATTCTAAATGATAACGACAACAACAAGTGTCACGAATAGTGATGGGTCTACCAAACCATGGTTTTTGTTGCACAAATATATTGGTGGAAATTTTAACTTCTTTGTGCTCTTCTTTGAATTTCTTAAACAATTTTATTTGTGTCATTGGCAATATATGTTTTGGGTTTTCTTCATATTATTTTCGTGTTATTCTTCGTCACAACACATCCCTTGTATGTGGAGAAATATGATATTCTTCCAAACAACAATTACTAGCCAATTCTTTAACATTTTCTGCAAGTATACCTTTGTAGGGTTGTCTAGAAATCACTATCCAACAAGCCAATTCATCATTTGCATCTATTTGCAATCGCAATTTTCTATGTTTGTGCAATGTTTTTCTTGACGTTCCCATCATTTTTTCCATGTGTCGTGTCAAATGATTTTTTATATTGCTATATGAAACAATTGATGTTTGTATTGCTCTACCTACAACACTAACATATTTTTTCGATATTTTCCAAAATCTTTTAATACACTAGTTATATTGTCAAAGACATTCTATTTCACCTTTCTATCTTTTGTTGACTTTTCAATACCCAATAATGATGTAGCTTCTTTTAACTTTCTTGACTTTATTAGAAAGAGTAAAAGTTGAGCTTGTACTGTTACTAACTCATCTTTGAAAAGAGTATTATACATTTTCTTAGTTCGATATCTTATATAATGCTTAGTTTTTTTCTTCCCAAATTTGTGAATATCAACATTTTTTAATATTTCATCATCAATGTTGATAGATTCTCCTGTATATTTCAATTTAAATTTTATATTAAAAAAAAAACCCAAACATAAATTCCCTATTTACTATATATACAAGTGTCATCTTGTATTATCTAAATTTATGTACATACCTATAGGTGATTCGTCTTCTGCTTCAATTTCGCTTTCAATGTCTTCAACTTCAATTTCGATTTCAACGTCTTCTTCAACATTATGAGACAAATCTATTTATCTTTTTTGAAAAACATCAAATTGTAATTACAATCAATTATATTAAACAATATTTTAAATTTGAATTCTATACTTTAATATAGACAATATGTTCATGCATACCTACTTGGACTTCTTCTTGTTGAAAATCTCGATTTACATTATCCTCATTTCTTTCTTCAATAGTTGCACGTTCTTGTTTCTTTCTCTAATAATTCTCTTTCCTTTATTTGTTATGGAGAGTATCATCTTGAGTGCGATCAAATTTTCTCTTGTGCAATCTTTTTGTTTCCCATGACTTTTATAGTTATCTGTAAAAGATATGTTCAACAAAGACTTCACCTTGAAAAAATGTTCAACATTTGTCTTTCAACATATAAATTGTTATTTAAATCAAAACTTGAACAAACACCAATTACCTTATTCAACAAAAACCAAAAAGATGATGTGAAACTTTGTTTAGGTACTCTAGAAAACCATCAAACAAGCGATGAATTGTGTTAAATCTGTTCGGCCGAAAGTGTATTTATACGATTTGGTGTGAAATGAAACGATACAATGTGTCTTTTCATTTTTTTGACCCATGAAATTCACTCAACCATCTTTTGACCGAAACAAGGTTTTTTGAGCCGAAAATTGTGGAAACAATTTAGCTTTGATGGTTTCCGTTAGAATTTAGTCTTTTTGCCAAAAACGAGAAATTGAGACTCTATATAGAAAGTAGAGAATTTCTCCAAGCTTACTTGAACTTTGGAGGTTGCAGACTCCTGCAAATACTCATAATTGGTTTTAAAAAATGACCAACATTTGCAAAATTGAATCTACTTTCAATTCATATAACTTTTTTTCATTTTTTTCATTTTTATCTAATTTTATTTAATTTTTAAAAAAATCATTGAGCAGACATTATGCTTCAATGAAATGAAATATATGTATCTCTGAAAATACACAGTGAAAAATTTAGAAAAAATTATATTCATAATCCTTAAACTGTTATTTTCAAAGGGGTATTTTTATATTTTACTTTTAATTAAAAATTAAGATAGATACAAGGTGGAGGAAAACATGTGTCTAAAATCTGCAACGTTTTCAGCTTGGTCAACTTAAAAAAATTCTAGAAATTATAATATTCATCAGTTAGATTCAAAATTATAATCATAATAAAATAGAGTCTCTGTAGATTGTTGGAGTATAATTCATTTGTTAAAAAATTAGTTTAATACTAGATACATTGTTGCAGGAAAAAATAACTCATTATCATTCCTTGTATGTTTAAGGAGAATATTGTTAAACAATTGTCAAATTAACATATCAAATCTTAATAAAAAATAGTCATTGGAAAGATAACCAAATTATTCACAAGTTTTGTTTTTACTGTAAAGTGGAATTCTAAATAAAAAAAATACTTTTGTATGCAGAAAGTTGAAGAACTTGTGAAAATACATTTTTTTTCCTCATAAAACAAGCAAAGTAGACACCCATGTGCATGCTTTCACCCTTTACCATATTCAAACCATGGTGAAAAATCATATTTCATCATAGTCAACCCATAGTAAATCGATGGTAAACCATACTCACCCCATGTTCAACCATAGTTCAACATAGTCAACCCATTATCAAATATAGTTCAACATAGTCAACCATGGTTAATGGCATACAACCATAGTTGACCATGGTTGATCAATTTTAATCAAAGTTAAACATAGTGACACTTAATCATCAATTGCAAATCAAAGTCAATGGTAAACATAACTAAACATGGTCAACCATAGTCATCAACCGTGACAAACAATACTGTAATATGATCACTATAACTATGAAGAGCCTCAGAGTTACGACAACAAGCCTCACGTAACAAGTATAATTTTATTTTTTTTGGTGTGTGTGTAGGAATGTAATAATGACATTATACTCAACATCGCAACATGATGACGAACTCAATGCATGCAACTCATGCAATAACAAACATAACGACCTAACATAATAGCACCTGGAAGCAATGTACGACATTCAACCGACGAAGAATATGAATGAATACTTGCTCGTCCTATCCTGCAATAGTTAGGACCTCCAAGACACATAAACAACGGTCAAGGCCAGGTTCCCATCGATTTTGACCATTTAAGGTCTCAAGGCTGGTGATTATTCTGAGGAACAAGGAGGTGTCTACATCTCGCCCGACACAAGTAGTCCAAGCCTACTAAGCTAAGGACAATCATAACCAAGTACCAACATTACTTATAATAAACAACAACACACTCAATGAGAAGCGCATGCTAAAAATGACTTCGTCAACCACCCGACCATTAATCAACGCTAAAAGCTCAATATCTATGACTTGAAATGGCGTTAATTACAGATCCATTAACCAGTATAAATTCCATTAGTCAACGAGTTACCAACTAAACTTAACATGAATTATGACTCAAATTTAGCGGGTCTAAGTTGCCAATTAGGCAATATCTATAAATCCAACTAACATCAATTACATATCTAATTTAGCAAGTCTAATTTACAGCTAGTCAACTATTGGCAATTCTAATTTAACCTTAGGAAGCGAAACAAGTTAGTAAGTCTAAATCACAACTAGTCAACAATTGTATAATAATTAAATGCAACTTAAATCGAGTGGGTCTATATTTCCATCTGGTCAGCCATGTACCATAAAAAATTAACCTTAAATGAAAAACATTTTATCTAGTCTACTTAAGTCCATAATTACAATCCACATTAATATTACAAGAAGTCTAGCATGCAACTTAGATACACATCTCAATAATTATAAGACTAAACTATGAGTTTAATGAAAGTCAAACTTATAATTTAGTTACAAATCGAGGTTGGACGCATGGCAAAACACAAGTCTGAAGTGTAAGTTAAATACAAGTCTGATTTGCACACTAAAAACAAGTCTATACTGCGAATGAAATACCATTTAATTTAACAATTTAATTGCACATAACGATATTAACTAACTGATATGTATGTCATTATTATTGTATCACCCTTTCGTAGCATTACTTACATCATGCATGTCCATCACATATAAAAATCTGCTGGCAATTAAATGCAATGGTGGTCTATATATAAGTGGTTCTTGAAAATAAATGAGTGCCATTTCAATGCAAATTGAATGCCGAAGTAAAGCCGGTGCACGGTCAAATAAAGACCCTTTCTACGCTCATTGATGCGATTTTAATTCTACCCTGGCTATGTAACTAAAAGTTTGGTCAAGCTAATCAATGCACATTAAAGATATTGTTGTTTATAGTTAAAAGTTATGCGAGGCCATTAATTCAGGGTGATGTTGATCGTTTTGATATACTGGAGTGGACTTCTAGTTGTTAGGAATTAATAAATGGTTGTAAGCGAATAACAGTTTGATATTACTACCTTTTAAATGGGCTAATCAACCCAACATTTAAACATTTTAGATGTTATTTTTTTTTATTCATATTTTTTTTTTCTTTTTTTTTAAAATACAGAAGTTACTAATTAAATTTATTATTTAACTAACTGAAGAATTTTTTTTGAATGAAAAGTCTGAATGAGTCAACCATGTGGAAATTCAAATGAAAATGATAAAATCCTTAACATTACAAGAAATTCTATTGCATTGAAGAATGGGCATTTGTGACCAATAAGTTTGGGTGAACTAAGGCAATAATCCAAGTGGCACTTAGCTGGACCAGGATAGTAATTAAAATTGCAAGGCTCAACACAGTCGCCTAAATACCTGTGGTAAATAGCACCCAAAAAAGGGGGGCAAAACGAAATGACAGATGCGGCAGGGTCATGGGTTCCATCATCCGGCCACTTCGTAAGTTATCAATATTCCACCATACGCAACAATCAAAGTAATGAAAACAACCATATATAATTCATCCACCAAGCCCGAGGATAATTTCATATGATAGCATATGGGCTCAGCACCAGGTTCTAAGGAAAAATCCCATAATGGGGCATAACATTGCACAAATCGTCCAACTACCAATAAAAATAAAATAAAACAGAAACACAACCAACTACCAAAAATAAAAAAAACAAAAGCGCAGCCAACTACCATGCTATCCCTCAGAAATTTAGTGTTGTATAATGTTGATAACCATCCACTATGCATCACGAGGCAGCGATAGCCCAAGGGCTGAGAAACAACTAAACGCCTGGGGCAAATTTTAGCATAAATCTAAAACAAACATCTACGCAGATTAAACCCTCAGGCCCATAAATTCGACACAGCAAAACATAGGCAAGAAACTCAAAATCGATAAAACGCAGGTAATAAATTCAAATCAGACATATAAATTCATGCATAAAAATCGAGCAAGGTGGAGGGACGGATTTCATGTGCAAGCGAAACAAATTGTAGTCACATAATAATTTTCTCCATTACACTAAAATCTTTAAAAAAATCCTATTACGTGGCGGGTAAATTTGTCGTTGAGAGATGAGAAAAACGCAGAGTAGAATCAGAAGGGAGCGCATTAGGCACAGAGCTAAACTAGCTCTGAAAATATTTAAATGCAGAGTCAAATTAAGGGATATGAATTATAACAGCAGCGGAAGCATGCAATACAGAAGGGCGCAATGACCATCAATCAAGCATGAGAAACCACTAGGTAGATGGCTAATAGGTGAGTCCCTCGCACATCATCCTCGCATAGAAAAGCAGAGCGTTGAGATCCATAGGTCTTTTAACACTAAGGCGACGACTGTAGATCAGGCTCCTAGCCAAATGCTCAGGTGAGGACTGAGGAGCTAGAGACGAAAGGCAACAACCAATATGGTCATAATCAACGTCACAGGGCAGTCACGACATGTGGGAAATGAAGGTCATGGGAAACCAATCTATCAATCAACTAGGGCATAAAACTTTTAGTCATGAATGTAGACAACCAGTTTACCTACCCAAAATAAACATGTATATCCAAATCATAAATTCAACAACAATCTACCATACAAATGAAGAAAGTGTATCGTTGCCTGATCGCCCGCTCTGAGTGGATGTCCCACGTGCTCCATGCAACTCCTGCATGACGATCGTTGAGACTTCACTGGTACCTCCCAACCAATGCTAGGGGTACTCTTCTTCCCCCTTAGTTCCCCCAAGCCGCAAAGGGGCCACACACTCAATATCCAGAGATTTTGACTAGCTCCCAGCTCGCCTCGCAAGGCCGAGCAACCACTCCTCACCGAGATGGGTATCTTAACTCCCACAAGTTAAATCAGTCAAGTAGATAATCCTGTAGTGTAATGTTATGCAACCGAAGAAGATCCAACCTCCATCTCCTCCCTTCATTATATAGAGTTTCATGGTTCCTTACTTTCCAAAAATCTCGTTTAGTTAATTTTTCAAAATTTAATTCCTAAAAAATCCTCCCCGTACAAGTGTCACTCATCCCCTTCATTCCTCCATAAATTAATTTCTTTAATTAATTAATTATCTTTATTTCCCTCACCCACCTAGAGTTACTCCTAGAATCAGTCCAAGGTGTCCCCAAATTCTCTTACAGGTTTTAATGATTTTCCCTACTATTAATTTGCTAGATCAGTTTAAATTAGAAAGCTCTTAAATGGTCGTTATTTTACTAAATTTGACTTTCCTCTTTTTCCCTTAAGTTCTTGTCTTTCCTCTTTTTATATTTACCTATTTTCCTAGTTTTCTAATATTTTAGATTTTCCATCTTCCCCTTTTTAATTAGAACTCAAAAGGTAGGTGTGGAAATTAATCCATTTTTCTCTTTTCTCATTTAATTAGTATATTTGAAATTATCAAAATAATAAAACAATTAATTGCCCTTTTTTTAAAATTTTAATCCAACACATTTGTTTTATGCAACAATTAATTTCTTACTCCCTTTGTGTTACAAGATGTAATGAAGATCATAA
>JASDQU010274197.1:8971-21435 GCA_032191745.1 Picea mariana
TGCATGTTATGGTTGTTAATGGTAACAGTAACTTATATATTTTACTCTGCGAATTAAGTGTGTTTAATCCTGGTTAAATGCATTTGTTTTTAAATCCATGTAATGAATGGTGAACCGAGAGGTTAGTGTGAACCCGGGTAGTGAATAGGTACACTACACATGTCTAGTAGGCCCGTCTCAATAGGGAGGTCCATTCCTTTCTGCACTTCCTACTTTAGTGATTCATGGACCCTACCTTCCCCGACTTCATATTGTGAAGGTCAGTTGCATACTGGAATGGCCATGCCACTATCAGCAGTAGAGATTTCATATCAAGTTGTTCTCGACTCTTTTGTCGATCTTGATCCTGCTCCCTCGCCGACGGACGAGGAGGATCCCATTCTTAGGCCCATGTGGGCCACTTCGTTGTCTTGTTCACATGATTGCCTCGATGGGACTTTTCCTTCGAATGAAGCCATCATCGAAGCCATGAATGGTTCCGACAAACCTTGGGATGATATGCATCACCACTCTTATTTTATGGACATATTTTCAGGGTATAACCAAATTCAAATCAAACCTGAGGATCAACACAATACGACATTTATTTTTCCTTGGGGTACTTTCACATACTGAAAAATTCCTTTCGGCCTTAAAAACGCTGGAGCAACCTTTAAACGTGCCATGACTTTCTCTTTTCACGATATTAAGCATATATTCGAAGCCTAAATTGATGATCTTACTGCTCACTCTTGCAAGAGAGTGGATCACACTACTCACCTTCTACTTTTTTTTGAAAGATGTCGTTACTATAGAATCTGGTTGAGGCCTCACAAGTGCATCTTTTGCGTTAAGTCTGGTCGTCTTTTAGGTTTTCTAGTTTCTAAGATCGGGATCATGGTAGATCCACTAAAGGTTGAGGAAATACTTCGGTTTCCTCCCTCGCACACGATTAGACAACTTCAGGTTTTACAGGGGAAAGCTAACTTTCTTCGTCGATTCATAGTGAATTATGCCAATATCACTAAAGGTTTCATGCGTCTCTTGAAGAAGGACACCCCTTTTATCTAGGATGAGCGAGCCTAGGAGTCCTTCAATGCTTTGAAGAAAGCTTTGGTGTCGGCACCTCTGCTGAAGCCTCCTGACTATAGTAGATATTACTTGCTTTATATCGCCACGACTGAGGATACGATCGATATGGTTCTAGTTCAAGAGGATGATGAGCTCCACGAGAACGTCATCTACTATCTCAGTCAAAATTTAGTCAGTCCTGAACTTAATTATACTCATGTTGAAAAGCTAGCTTTGGCTGCCGTTCATGCAGTCTAGAGCTTGCGTCATTATATATTACTCTGTAAGACTACTGTGGTAGCGGATGTCAATCCATTTCAATACGTCCTTACCAGGCATATCATAGGGGGAAAATATAATAAATGGATTGTCATTTTACAAGAGTTTGATCTCGATTTTTCCTTTGTGAAATCCAAGAAATCACTAGTCTTCATGGAGTTAATATCCAATTTTCCACGATTATATGAGGACGTTATCCATGTTGATTTGTTTACAAACAAACACATTTTTCTTGTCTCGTCGTCTGACCCTTGGTATGGAGACATTGCTCTCTATCTTTAAACCTTGAAGTTCCCTCATCATCTCTCACGAGAAGACCGATGACGTATAAGATACCAAGCTAAGAAATATACTATCATAGGTGACACTTTGTATCGCCGAGGATTAGACAATATCTTGCGTCGTTTTTTAACTCACGGAGAGGCCGAGTCTATCCTAAAAGATTGCCATAGTGGGGCTTGTGGTGGTAATCTATCTGGGCTTGCGACAACCCAAAACATTTTGCGAGCCGGTTATTTCCGGCCTACTATATTTAAATATTGTATTGAAGCAGTTAAGAAGTGTCACCCCTGCTAGGTGTTCACTCGGAAAATGCGCTCGCACCTAGCCCCTCTTCACACAGTCATTATCGTCGGTCCCTTCACTAAGTGGGGGGTGGACTTCGTTGATTGCAACCCAACTTCGGCTAGGGGGAACCAACACATTATTGTGGTCGTCGACTACTTCACTAAGTGGACCGAAGACATACCTACAGTTAAATCTGATGGGAAGACCGTCGCCTTCTTCGTATTCAATCAAATTATCGCTTTGTTCGGTATGTCGAGTGAGATTGTCACTGATCATGGTAGTCACTTTCATAATGAAATGATGGAAGAACTAGTAGCTAAGATGGGTTTTAGACATGGTCATTCTTCTCCTTACTATCCCTAGGAAAATGGACAAGTAGAGGCCGTCAACAAGTCTCTCAAGACCATTTTGCAAAAAATTGTCAGTCAGAGTAAGTCCAACTGACACATCATGCTATATCCTGCACTTTGGGCATATCGAACCTCGGTCAGGACTGCCACTGGATTTTCCCCTTTCCAGTTAGTACACGGTGTGGAGTCGATACTACCAATTGAATGTGAAATCCCTTCTCTTAAGTTGGCATTCGTTCTCCTACCTGACACTTCCAATCTCGAGTGACTCCTTGTACACCTAGAGAGTCTTGATGAGCAGTGTCGAGACGCCTCTACGACTATCGAGGCGAATAAAAAATGTGTCAAGGTCCAGTACGATAATTTTGTCTATCCTCGGTTGTACATTGAGGGTGACTTGGTCCTCTTGTATGATCAAGCCAAAGAACCACTGGGGGCAGGCAAGTTTAAACCCATGTGGCACGGTCCTTATATTGTACGACATGTGTTAGAAAAAGGAGTCTATGAGTTAGAATATTATGAAGGGAATAGGTTGGTCGAGCCCATAAATGGGCTCTACTTAAAAAGATATTACGCTTGAGCCATAGGCTTAGGTGGAACTCTCTCTATACTAATGTAATTTAGTGTATATATATTTTTATTTTCGTCTTCGGGTTGCTTGTCGAGTTTTCACTTGGTTGATAGATGTCAACGGAGTCTTCAGTCTACCTCGCAGACGGAGCCAGTCATCATACACGGAACTTGGCTTCTGCTGCATGGGTGGTTTAATAACCCGAAGGTCTACTGGTGTCTTCAGGTGGCATATTCCTAGGGCCATCCACGAACAATGTGGCCGAATATAGTGTCATTATGGAACTTTTTCGCGATGCTATCGCACATGGTATTCGTTCATTAGAAATTCACCTAGATTCCCAGTTAGTAGTATGTCAGTTGAACGGCAGTTACCACGTGCACGATCCTACTTTACTCCGACGATTCCTACGGGTACGTCTTTTAGAACGATAGTTTGATTTTATTACATATTATCACATTCCTAGGAGTTCCAATCATGCATCTGATGCTTATGCTAATTTCGTTTTAGATTGGCATTTGTCACATAACTAAAGCAAAGAAAACCACATCAACAATATACACATTGTAAAATATGAGTAAAGTTGAAGATCCTTTTTTATATATTTCAAAAAATATGGTGTTTATAGTACAAAATTGGGGCTAATACCCTCAATACACATATATATCCGGTACTACAATATCACACGACATCTATGCTTGTGGCACTGGATGTGTGTCATGGTAGCAAACTACGGCATTTTCAAGATGCTGAAAGAGTCGTACCCATGCCCTGGGTACACCAACCACCTGTCACTGCATGGCTTCAGGAAGATCCTCTACCTGAACCATGGGAATCATGTGAGTCAAACACGATAGGTTTCCCTGCACATTTTGTAGGACCCTCTCAGCTTCTCCTCTTGCCACCTCGTCTCCCCGGTTCCTCCATTGATTTCAAGGGAAGCCTTTTAGCCTTCACGAACCCACATCTGCATTGCAAAAACGTCTAGTCAATACTTAAGCACCATCCAAAAATATTTTTGTTCTACTATACAAAAGTACAAAAAAATGAAATATGTAAAAAAAATTAATGTAACTATGTCAGCGTAGGCGGTCCCTGGTGGGAGTGGCATGTCTGGATCTCCTCAGAAGTCTATCCCTGCATAGGGATAGCCATCTAGGGCAATGACCTGTCGCTGCCACCAGTAGAATAAATCCTCGTTGTAGGGTGTTGGCACCCTACCTCCCCCCTGCTTCCTCATTACCTTGGTCCACCGTGCCATGGATGGATCACGAGGTCCTCTAGGAAGAATCTCGACTCTAGGTCCTAGACCTGGAACCCGCTCGAAAAATAAGCTGCATAAGATAGAGGCAAACCCAAAATTTCTCTTACTTCCCTGTTTGCACTCTATCAACTGGCTCTTCATATTTTCCAATAATGAGGTACACCAGTCATATACTGTGGGTCTCATACATTGCATTGCATAGAACATGAGCGACCTCAATGCCTGGTGCAATGAGGATGAACCTGTGATCCTCGTCAATACAAGGACAATAATATTCATGTTGAGATTGTTTATTTCCCAGATAGGGAGTTGACTCCCTACCTTAGGACTCCCTGCTACACAGTGGGTGTCGATGTACTCCTCTATTTTCATTCCTCTCCCTGCCCCTCATGATTTGAGGTTTAAAACCTCTCCCCAGCGTGATAGACCAGTCAAAAAGTAAATGTCCCCTACTTCAATTCTCAATTGTTTCCCATCGAGACTGAAGCTTTCACTCTCAGGGTCCGAGTAACCCACAAGCATCTCGAGTAACCTGACCCAGGCTCTCATTTCTTTGAGCGCCAAAAATTTATACAAGCCACATCTCTTTAAGGCCATTTGGGCCCCCGGATATCGATCTACATCAACATCGACCTCCTCGTGCTCTCTTTCTCTCCATTCAAGAACCATCCTGCCAAGGACAAATCAAAAATTGAGTTAGAACCCTTAAAAATTATTGTTTGTGTGTCTGTGCGCGGACTACTTCAATTACATTCACGTGTAGGGCTTGATATACGCTCCCTGTAGTTTAGATAGGAGCGTATACCTCGTCGTATACGTGGCCTGATTGAAGACAACCCGCATACATCGAAATTCACATTTTGTGCCCTCAACAGCTAAAAATTTGGAACCTAATTCAAACATTTAATTGAAGAGGAAGGGAAGTAGATTTACCTGATCCAGACGGTTCATGATTTCATTTCTTTATGCTCCCACAATCATCGTTTGAATCTCAGAGGTATTTTGGTCCAATTTGCACTATTTGGGTAAAAAATCAAACTGGTATAGTAGTTATTTATTTTATTACTATTTATAAACTATTTTTACCCACATTCTATAGTTTTAAGCCATTTTTTCACCTAATGAACTAATACAAAGGAGATTGATCTGGTTTTTATAGTTTTAACCTAGGTTTCTTGTAGTTTTCAACGTTTGTTATAACCCTAAATTGCACCACACATGCTTACCTGGCATCAGGCCAACTCATATCCCTTCATTGCCAAAACATCTGCTGAACAAACTCTTTGAAAATCCTCTTGTATCAAGGCCCATGTGCCCTAACCCATTACTGCATGCGTGTGAACGTTGGCTGGCTCACTACAGCCCACGTGTACCTAACAAATTATGAAAAGAGGAAAGTTGCCGACGGAACAAAAAGCTATGGGTCAGTTAACTGAAACTCTCGGCCATGCATGGCCGAGGGTTCGTCCAAAACCCTAGCTCCTTCTAGCCTATAAAAGAAGGGGTAGGGGTAACATTTGGAGGAGGGAAAATTATAGCAAAGAAACTCTGCCCATTTTTGTAATCCATTGTCCCAACCCTTTAGCCTTTCCTCAAGCCAAAGGAGAATTCACTCAAAGCAGTTGGAGGACAAAGAAGAGGAGCCCAGGATCAGGTTCAAGGAGCGATGGCCGATCTCGACTTTGATTGTAAGTTGATTCATTTTCATTAATAAAAAGAATACTTTTCCCGTCCCAATGCACGCGTTATCTATGATTTGATCAATTTTTGTTTGATTTCTAACCCTTGAGTAGGTAAGTAGCATGCATGCGTAGTTGGTATTTGTCTTGATTGCAGGTTATCTGTGGAAGGAGCAGCGCAAGCAAGTGGTCAAAGCGCAACGGAGGATCTACATCAAACGCCAGTAAGAAGGTTAGTGATTCTCTTCATGTAGTTACTGTGAAAGAGGGGTTTTAATCTTGGGTTGTAGGTTAAAAGTAATTTATTTTTGGTCAAACATCTGCATGCAAGCCCCACCCTAGTTTGCTAGTCCGTAGGGTATTTTTCCCAACAACAAAGTTGGCGACCATACCGGGGAAGATACTCTTTAGGGTTTCCGGATTTAGTTGAGGATTTTGGGTAGTTTAAAGGATTCGGTTTTCTATTTCTTTGACTGTTTGTTTTCTGTTAGGTTTGAGCTAGCAGGGAGCCTAGTTATTTATACCAGTTTTTCCTTGACTGTTGCTTGACGGTAATTATCGGGACACACAGAGGTACATGCGGCCTGCAGAAGGCCTGCACACGTGTACCCGTGCCCTAACCTCCTACAACCCGCGTGTGAATGCTAGTTGTAGAGGTTTCAGTAGTGTGTAGGTTCAGAGAAATTTAAGAGGCAGTCCTCCTCTTCCCTGTCAGAATTATACATTCTCAGGGGGTTTTCTAGATCTTGTGTGAGTCTTGCTGGTTTACAGTCCTGTCTCAGTTTGTCTTTTTGTGTTTTGTTATTCCTTGCAATTATTTTTCTTTTCTGTTAGAAGAAGCATCCAAGCATTCAAGAGACCCTGGTTATCAATACCAAAGGCCTCTTCCTGGTCTGGGCTGCCTGTGTTTATTTTTGTCTTAGAATTTATACATACACGCAGCCTATACAAGGCCGGACCGCGTGTACACGCTGCCTGTTTAAGATCAGCACGCGTTTGCACGCATGTTGTTTTAGTGACAGTAGCGTGCTTGACATGATACTTTTTAATTAGGGTGGGGCAGTCATCCCCTCCTTTGATGAGAAGCATTCCTCTCAGGTGTTTGAGTCTAGGGTTGAACAGTCAGTAGGATAGGTCATCTTACCCTTAGCCTTCTTTTTCTCAGTTGATAGTTGCACAGAAAATATAAAATATATATATATATATATACTTTGATTTATGGTTTTTAGGCAAGCTTAAGAGTCTCTGTCTTCTTTATTTCATTGTGTGTCTTTGCTCTGATTCTTTGCGATCTGTGCTTTAAGCCAGAATTTGTTTTCTTGGTTTTGTGCTTGTCGGTATTTTCCTTTTGTTGCTTTATTTAACACTTAAATAAAAAAAATATCTCTTTTCATTTTCTTCTTTGTTTAAAGAGTGTGTTTCTGCATCATTAGATAGGGAGAAGTCTTTATTTCGTAAGTTTTTGCAGTGCATTTAGTGCATAAGTAACTCGTGGTCGAGCAAAATTTCTTTATTTTTGCTGCATAAAATCTTAGAAAAATTGAAAAGAAAAAGAAATCTTTCTTTGTGAAAAGTTGCTGAAAATTTTGCATCTAGTAAAAGTCTTTTGTTTCCAGTTTCTTTTTTCATTCATTTTTCTTTCGTCTTTACACACCATCAGTTTCACTTCCATACCCTTTGACGTAAGAAAAATCCTTAAAAGCAACGATAATTTAAAAACTATTAGACTTTTTGTTTGTAGGGTTCACAAACTAGTTCAGGTCTAGGGCCTTGGATTAGGTTGGAGAGGAAACTCTCCAAGGCCATTCAAAACCAAACATTAGAGTCTGTGGTAGGGAGTGTAGAAGTCTAGTTTCGTGGAAGTTATCCGGGACCCCCCTCTAACACAGGGGATAAACACAATGTTGTGTGCGGAAGGGTAGCGAAGATAACCCCTCCAAAGCCGGACCAAGCGTAGTAAAGAAAACATATCGAGGGCTTGTTTTGGGATTATGTCGTTAGCATTTGCCACTGGGCTTCGTGGGTCTTGAATCCATTCGAGGTCCTCAATTTTCTTCCGGACCATTTGCTCTCGATACCCTTGACAGGTTTCAGGCTTGATACCCTACTCATTGTGGTTTACCCGACTTTCGACTGTACCCGCCTGGTGACTGTTCGCGTGCTGGCAACCTAGTTGCCAATCTTCTTAGGGACATACACAGGTGATTGCGGGGGTATACCACGGTACCTAGGATAGAAATCAGGCCACGCTTTGCAGAGTATACCCAGAGGGTGCTTCCGTTTTCGAGTTGCACTTGCACCGGTAAGTTGCTCTAGTGTTGGTTGTTGTAACTGTTCTTCCAACTAGTTTAGTGTTTGCTTGTCTTATCTCTTAGGGGATTCTTTTTTAGTGTGTGTTACTATTTGAACATGTAGAATACTTTAGCGTTTCATGGATATTCTCACACAGTGGAGGATCCCTAGCTCTGCCAGTCACGAAGGCTTCTGGGCCTACCGTCGGTTATACTGGAGCCACCCCCGCCACCATTGAGGCGGAAGCTAGACCAACAAGGGTCTTTTGAAGAAACTGGGTTACAAACCATTGTGCCCGAACAACTCCCAGAGGAATCAGCCGCCAATCTTGGCTCGGTTGAAACCCCAACCACTGATACCTGGCCATCAGTTATTGTTCCAATCCAATTTTACGAGCGCCTGTCAGTGCCTCACACAGCTATAGAAACAAACGTTGTTACTTCCTCTGGGAACTCTTCCATTCCCACCACAGTTGCTACCACAAGAGAAGCATCTCCTAACTTGCCGTCATCGGTTCGAGCCACCACGGTCTCGACTGCAACTACATCACACAATGGTCCGATTCTGTCTATGGCGGCGGCCACAATTCCCTTCACACCTAGTGCGACAGGCTCTCCGTTCTCGTACGGTATGCCTAGTTCAGGCACAAGTCCTGCACTCACTCACTCCACTTTACAGACTTTGGGTCTGGGGGAAGGGAGCTCTAACGCTCCTTTTCAAGGTCAACTTGGGGGCACTCCTGTCCCTTTTAACGCTTTTCCTTACGCTGGAGGTCATATCTCTCCTTCATCCCCTTCGCTTGGTGGTCTGCATTAGCAGTCCATCGGGCAGCCTGCACACACTAGTTTATTTGGAGCCGGGAGTCAAGGAACACCTGCGCACACTATGCCGGTAGGGTCGTCACCATTTGTTTGAAATGGGATGTTTGGTACCAACACTTTCGCATCCATCACTTTCCCATCTGGGGGCACTCCCATTTTTGGACAGTCTACTCCGGCGCAGGGTACTATTCCTGCGCAGGGGGCACATATAGCAGGACCTTGGAACTCAGGACAAGGATTCGTTCCCTCCTCTGGAATGCCATTCTGGGGTAATTCTTTCCACAATCAATGGAACCCTGGATAGACTACTATGCCTCTCCCATTAGGACCGACATGGGGTAATCCTTCCCAAATTCCTTCAAACACGATGAATTCCCAACATCCTATGTCCTTTATGGGAAATCAGCTGATGATGTCTCCACAGATGAAAAATCCTTATGCTGTTCAGGGCCATGGTTTCTACCAGAATCTGGGCCAACAGCCAAACTTTTCCTGGCAACCTGGTGCCATTCAAACTCCAGGACCCTTTCTCCCAGGTTATCAGCAGCAACCCAAACTACCATTCCTGGCGATGTTACACTTACCAGATTTGACAAGGTTGTTAAATGATCCTATTTGTCACAATCCACGTTGGCCTCCTATGCCAACGAAGTTGCCTTCGGACATTCCAAAGTTCAAGGCCAAGCCTAATGAAGATCCAGGTGATCATGTGACTACCTTCCACCTTTGGTGTTCATCTAACTCATCGAAAGATGACTCCATACAGTTGCGATTGTTTCAACGCACTCTTATCGGGAGTGCCGCGAAATGGTACATCGAGCTCGACTGCTCAAGATACTCTTCTTTTGGTGAACTGGCGATGGCCTTCCTTAACCATTTCCAGTTACCTATGAGATAGGACGATGGCACAGAGCTGCTTGCCAATTTTGAACAGACAACAACGGACCATATTTCTGATCATATCCGAGAGTGGAGAGGCCGGAAGAGTCTAATCAAAGTACCAGTCCCACCAACATTCCTGCTTGAGTGGTTCCTTAAGTCGTTGGTCCCACAATTATCCAAAGACGTCGCGACTTCAGAAGTTTTCTCCGAAGAAGATGCCATCATGAGGGCTCAACAGTTTGAGCTCATCTACTCTTAGTCTGGTTTATTATACAACATCCTGCCAGATGCACCACGATCGATACTGGATTAAACTAGATAGAGAGCTGGACCACATGCCGATGGTATTGTTGGTTCAGCACAAACCAAGCCCGCTGAGAAATTGACAAAGCAATTGAAACAGTTATCTATACAACACTCAGCGACCAGTCAGACTACCACTTTGGCTGCTCCTCCTACCCAAACGTCGGAAGTACACTCCGTGCAGTTGACTAACCTAAAGGCCACCCAGCAGCCTGAAGGGAAGAAAAAACAATGAAAGAAGGGTAAGGGGGATAAAAAACCCACTGATAATGCTGGCGAGGGCACCATGGAAAAACGGAAGGTGAGGTATCCGTGCAACTTGTGTGCGGAAGACCACCCGACCCATATTTGTCCTCAACTTGCAGAGGCCCAAAAGTTTGTCACACAACAACAACAAGCAGTGTTGAATAATCCCTTTTAGCATGGGAAAAATTTAACTCAAGCCTCTACAAGTGCCGAAGGGGGCAGCCAAGAAACCTGCCCTCCTCCAAACAATTCCTCGTCCGCGAACGTATATATGGTTAAGGGTGATGATTTCATAACAACTAGAGCACATGACTATAGTAAACCAAGCACTTCTGAGAAGGGTAAAGAAGTTGAGCTCCCATCTCTTCCTCTACAGATCGAGAAGATGTTGGGAGAAACAATGACACACATTCCGAAGGGTGCATTTAAGAAAGCTTCTCACAACCCAAATGCAAGGGCCGCCCAGAATTACTTTGTGGTGGAGGATTTATCACAAACCCCTTGTGCTATGTCTGCTTTGGAAGTCCTCCAAAGATTCCCTGCTCAGAGGAAAGCCTTGTTAACTCCTTTAGGCTCTACTGAGACTTGTAACCCGGGTACCATCATGTTAGATACAACCGATTTAAAACCTCATATGCCTTACCACGTAGCGTTTCAGATAGTAGTGGCTCATCCCATTAAAACTTTTACATGGAATATCTTCCGCACGGTGGTCGATGAGGGCACCTCGACATGCATAATGTCATTAGCATGTTGGAAGGCCATTGGCCAACCCGCTTTGTCTCCATCACCTACTCTCCTCACTGCGTTCGACATTCATTATTTCTGACCACATGGTGTTGGCAACGGAAGTCACTCCTGGATTGCTAGCAGGAGCAAAGCCCGATGCCCATCAGTTTTATGTCACGGTGGTTTATAGATGAGGTGACCCAATGGAAGCCAAATCAAAACGATATCGTTCCAACTCTGAAACTAGGCTAGGCACGCATGGGTGAATGAGGTCTTATATAAACTTCAGACAATGAGTTGTAGAATAGGGTGAAACAGGCGGAAGACTTATATAAGAGAAAAGAGGAGGTATGGTACTAACATCACGTTACTAACAGACTGTAGAAGAAACGTTTGAAGGCAGTATCATCTTACATTCAAACACAAAACTAGAGAATGCAATCATGCTACAATCGAACCTTTCATCATAACATAACTGCGAGAATTAGAGAATCTCAAATTCTCTGGTGCGAGAGGAAAACATAGACGAGATAGGAGAACTGTTGTCATAAAACAAGAAATCTCAAATACAAATGCATACCCAGAAACTAGAATGTCTGTTAAAAATTTACAGTAGGGAGCTCTGCTCTACCATCGATAGATACAAAAATGGCGAAAACGCCTACATATACTCAAAACAACAACATCAACAAAATCGAGATGCTGCATTAAGAGCTTTGCGTCTGCATGGCTTCTGACGATCTGCACCTGTGGTCTCTGAGTGATCGTGCACTTGCGACGGACGCAATCAATCTTCTGACAGCTTCGTGGGCGAATCAACGTGCTCTTTAATTCGTTGCTGGACTTGCCCATTATGGCGGAGGCGATGTCTAACTACCACGAACCACCTCAATAACTACTTCATTGGGATTGATGATGGCCCGGCCAACTCGGCACCCTTGGGACGTGGACGACCCCTTGTGTTGCCACTTGGATTAACTGGACTGCTTGAGGAATAGGCGTGGAGGCCAGCGCGAAGGGTTGAGTGCATAACGGGAGTGGTGGCGCCAAACTGTGAGGGTGAGATATGAAGTGATGAGGTGCGAGAGAGGTTATGAGGCAAGACACATGGCAGAAGGGCATAAGCGGAAGAGGTAGGAGATTGAGATATAATGGGCACATTGAGGCTGACGTGTGAAGTGAGAGGGACGCGTGGCGGATGGTGGGTGGACGATGAGAGGAGGAAAGGGACCGCACAGACCAGCAAGGGGGAGATGGACAGATGCCAGAGGATGAGGGAGGGGCAGAAAGATGACATGGCATGAAAGGGGGCCCTCGCCGGTTAAGAACAGAGCAGCTGAGAAGGATGGGGGCGTCTAAGCACCGTTGATCTGGGTGCGTTGATCTCGACCATGGAAGAGGTGCATGCCCGATTGCAGACCCCCCCCCCCC
>JASDQU010274198.1:0-15209 GCA_032191745.1 Picea mariana
AAAGGAAGAGGAACTTACCGAAGGTGAGTTATATCGAGCATGTGTTATCCTCCTCGAGCTCATTAAATTAAAAAGAGGTACTCATCTATCTGGATGGGGGAAAAAATTGAAAGGAACAAGCCAAGCAGTCTCTTGAGAACACTATCCAGCTTTTCTTAGAGTCGCCCTTGAACACTTATGACACATGGTGCTGACTGGACTGAAAACTGACAGGGACAGGCGTTGATTGGGCAAATACAAGTGGTTGAATGTTGGTCTAATACTTGGCACATACATTCAATGAATAATATGGTGCCACGTGG
Organism: Picea mariana; assembly: GCA_032191745.1. NCBI lineage: Eukaryota > Viridiplantae > Streptophyta > Pinopsida > Pinales > Pinaceae > Picea > Picea mariana. Next base: position 303 of record JASDQU010274198.1, read on the forward strand.
CCCAGTCCTAGGCTGCCATGTGGCACCCCTCCATTGGATAGCATTGGGAAAAAATTATGGTTTAAACGAGAATCGAACCCGTGACCTATGGTCCGAGTTGGAGTGACTTGGCAGGGTCGGGATAGCCAGCCCGCCCGAGGTGTTCCTTGGTTACTATGGTATAAAACTTATATTTAAACTGCAATGAATGTGTAATCCGGGTGGAATAAGGGCTAGGGCCTAGCCCTAGCCCCCAACGACACGCTTCAAGGAATCGTGCAATATGACCCATTCTTAGTCTGTAAACAATTGGCACGGGAATTTCTATGGTAGCTCCAAGCCCCGACGCTCTCGCAATACGACCGCTACCTCATGACCCTGGCTTATGCTTGTGTATGTGGCACGTAATCCATTGTCCAACCCTCGGTTTTGCTCCATTCGCCATATGTCTATTTCGGTATATGTGATAGCGCGGTTTGTTGGGGATAGTGCCCGGTTTTCCGGGCTAGCCCGTCGACCAGGGCGTGTGACCAAGCCCTAAAAATTGAGGGCTAAATGCAGAGAGAGGAACGTGGAGGTATTAGCCCGGGGCCACATGGGCCATGCCTGCGACCCAGAGCCTATTCTGGAGGGGGCCAACGAATCAACGCTAACTCTTGGGCCACATGGAGGCGCCCAAGTGACCAGGAGCGCGGAGTAAGGGGGTTGCGCCCTTGATTATTTTCCAATAGTGGGTTCTAAACTTTATGTTAATGATTTTTAATGGATTTTTTAGCGATTTTGGGAGATTTAGCCCATTTTTGGGGGATATTGGGCCCTTTTTGAGGCCAGATTTTGGGGGGAAGTTGGGAGTTTGTTGCCAACTTCAGGCCTATATAAACCAGAGGCTCTTGAAGCCATGGAAGGAGGTTCAATACATGAAAATGTTGAAGGATTGTTGATCCAAAGCCATTTTTATGCAAGGAAGTCATTGAGGAGAGCACCTTTGCGAACCATTTATGGAAGCTCCATTCATTTGATTTTAGTGCCGTCATTTTTGTTGGGTTCTTGAGATCTGGTAGAACAAGACTAGATCAGTTTGTAACCTTTTTGGCCTTGTTATGATGTACTTATAAATATTTTAATAGAAAATAGAAAGCCTCACTCATTGAGAGAAAGGCCCAGAGACGTAGGCAAGATTGCCAAACTCCATTATCAAATTCTCTTGTTATGGTTTGTTGTTGCTTTATACTTACTTTCAGATCTATATATGTTATTATGGCTGCCATGTTTCTTTAAATTCTTTCTCTTCCATCAGTTTCCTAAATGGTAATTTAACTCATGCTAAATAACTCAACCATTGTCGTTTAAAAGATATTTTTGGATCACACATCTAAGCTCCTCCTCTCTTGGCATTCAAGCCATCCAAATCTCATCCCCCAAGATCTGGATCAAATGGAATTGGATTTTTTTTTGGACACTAGTCTTCATTTGGTCTTCATATCATTCTTCATGTGTCTTAAGCTCAACCCATCTTGCAACTTTGATGAATTTTTTTCTGAAAGATTGTGGTCGACAATTGAAACACTTTGTAACCAACTTATTTGAAATTTAACATGTTTCATTCAACATGACATGATGTCATATTTCCTTTACTTTCATGTTTGGATGACATATCATCATTTGTAAAATTTTGTCTTCAAAATCATTCCTTCACGATGACCTCCTTTATCTTCTCAAAACATGCAAAAACTTAGCATTTGATTGAAATAAAATGCAAGATGATGGAGGAAGAAAGGTGATCTATATTTCTTCTTCCAAGAAATTAAAAAAAAAAAAAAATATTAAAAAGTGTATTTTTACCCGCCGAGGAGTGACGACCGTATTAGATTGCCCAACGATATTTCTCTGATAAAATATTTGTTTTGTGTCTGATTGGAGTGATTCCAAATCTATTTTGAAGTGTATTCATAGGTATATCTTCAATATAAACAGTTTTTCAAAGTGAATTGAGCTCATATATCAAATTCGATGAGGAAAAGTCTACAGGGGAGAGTTGTTTTGGTTTTCTAGCCTAGACTAACAGTCATGGTTTTATGTATAATTTTTTCTCCCAAATCCTGATTAACATGATTATAGTGGGATATTAAAGTATACTCGTATAGATATACTCACTAGAAATTTTGTTTAAAAATGTTTTGATTTGATATCCAAAAAATAATGATGAACATACCAAGGAGGCATAATTTTTGTTGTTTTGTTTTAAGATAGGCAATCACTAATTTGCGAATAAATTTTTCATGCAGAATCCAAATGAAATGATTAAAATTTTGAATTAAATTATACTTGAATACTTTTGTCCCTTATAAACAGGTTTTGAATATGTGATGATTTGATATGTGAAATATGCTAATGAACAATCAAGATGCAGATTTGTCACAATATAGAGTTCATGACCAACAATTAATATTTTGGATGTAAATTTTTTATCTGAAATTGAAATGATGTGATTCAAGTTGGGTTTGAAAATATATTCTAAGGGATATCTTTCTTATAAACAGGTTTTAAAAATTCCCTCTTTTGGCCCCTCAAATCTTGACTATCCCAACTCTATTTTTAGTAGGTTTTTGAAGTCAACTTGCTATAAAAATACAAAAATGACCATTTTCTCCTAAACTTTGATGTGAGTGCATGAAACTTTTGGTGAGTGTGTTTATGATGATCTAATGTATATATCCCTCAAAATTATTTGATACCCATCTCATAGATATTAAATATATCCTTTAGAAAACTTGTGGTAATTTGATAAATTTGTAGCAAATATTTTACATTGTCATTTTATTATGCAAACTTGGACAAGAAAGAATTTAACTCATGAATTTGATAACATACCTTAAAATATTTGATTTGCCTTTGAGAAACGCCATTATCCTTCATTTTCTTCCTCCTTCAGACGCATCCCTTCTATTGTAGATATTCCTACTAATAGGTTAGTGAATGGAGTGGTTCTTACTATACCACGAGTGGAAATGATTGGGGTAGTTGGAACTGTTCTTCTTGTTATTTTAGTAAATCTATCCTTATTATTTCTAGGTCTATTCATATAGTACCCACATGACTTGAATTTGTAAAGACTCACTAAAATGAATGAGAATGTTCTTGCCTCCAGTCTTACCGTCTCTAATTTACCTTGTCTAAAACGTGTTCTATATGCTTCTAAAATAATATACTACAAATCACCCAATTCCTTTAGAATTTCCCTGGCAACAAAACAAAAAATGTCAATCAATTTATATGTTTAAATCTTGTTACATTTTATTATATATTAGGAGTACATAAACGTGTGAAATGAAAACATTGTATGTGCATAATTAGTTCATTTGTAGTACTTATATACTTTGAACACTCATTGTAGTAACAAATAAAACTAAGTTTGAGAAAAGAAAAGTGTTGAACACACTCTCAAAGCAATACAAAAATATGTTCACCCCTTAGATTGTTATTTACTGAGATTGAGAATGTCAAATAACAGGCTACAATCTTGTTCAATTCTAAGATTAGAACGTTTATGTAACAATGCCCTGTAGCAACCATTTTCAATTACAATTGGAAAGGTTTCACTGAGTTATACAACTTTGTAGTTATAAGTTTTTCTTGATTTTGCATTGTTTGTTTACTATTTTTGAAATAACGATATGACATAAAAAATTCTTACGGTATTTTTGCGACAACTTTTGATTTCAATCCTGTTTTGAGAATGTCTTACATCATTGAAAAGGTATCATCAAAATTACAGCATTTTTATTGTAAACTTTTATTAATTTGCTAAATAAAGGAAATCAAGGTCAGTGAAGTGACTTGAATATTTCGTTTTAAGATCAATAAATTGTTTTATTTGATAAATTTATTAAGAGAAGAGTTTTGTATTCCCAATATACATATGTTATGATCAAGGTAAATGCAAGGGGAATCATATAATAATTTCAACGTTGCATGTTGCAAAAAGTAGATTTACGTCATCTAACAAACAAAAGCATGAGAATATAGTTGGAAATAATTGTTGATTGGGTGCATGACCATTCCAATTTTAGAAGTGGGTGATTACTGAAGATTGAAGAACAACTCAGTTGGAGTTCACTGTGCCTAAAATAGAAAACCATAATTAAAGATCCATGCATGATATTGCTAAAGAAATAACACCATGTTGAATTATTTTATCAAGGAACAATTTATGAGGTTGAGCATGCATGAATTGAAGTTGGCAGTTAATTAGAGATGTGGTTGATGCATGGTCTTTTGCATGTTGATGTTTTGTAGCTTCGGGTAGGTATTCTCACATGGACCTAGGTGTTGGGCATGTGGGAATCATCGTGGTCACCACATTACATTTTTCATTTGGTGAAAACCCCCTTAGATTTTGAGCCAGGGGCTTGGGGGTTTGATGATGGGCTTTGTAGGTCCGGCCTAGAGGAATAAAATTCATAGGGAGCGAATTGTACATAGGTGTTCATACAAAGGTGTTTTGTATATGTGTGCGAGTTGTAGGTAGGCAGAGTCGTGTACATACGCGGGTTGCAGGTAGTCACAGTCGCGTACATACGCAGGTTACAGGTAGGCACAATCACATATGTACATGGGTTGTAGGTGAGAATAGTCGTGTATAAACAGGTTGAAAGTGGGTGCAATCATGTATACATGGGTTGGAGTGGAGAAAAGAGCGTATGTACACGGGTTGCAGTAAGGAGAACCACATACATATTTTTATGGGCAGGAGAAGGTCCATACAGACTGATAAGTGACGTCATCATGTCGTATAGGTGGTCTGCAACAAATTTGTGGGCAAAGGAAGTTTCTAGTAAATTGTTGAGGTTTGGTTTTTTTATTTGCATGGTTATTGGAGGACAAGGTTGTCCTCATATTTTGGTGATATTTGTATTGGATGAGAGGAAAAGGTTGTCCTCAGTTTTGGTGATATTGTACTGGTTGGGAGGGTTGGTTTTACCCCTCATAATTTTTGAAGTTAACAAGGTCACATAACTTAAATTTGTGTCTCATGTGTTTGATGATTCATCTCTGATCTTTTTGTTTCCACTTCATTAATTTTAGTTAATAATTTTTAGTGTAAAATTGTTCAATGATAATAGCTAGGGTTTTACTGTTAGTTCACTAGGAAGCAATTTTCAGATCTGAAAATTAGTCACATAGAGTTGCATGTGAAAATTAACATGGTGTCAGAGCTTGGGATATGAAGAGAAGGGGATAATCTTTTAAACACATTTTGGGATACAACACTGGAAGAGTGTTGTTCTTTTTCTTGTTTTGGGCAGGTTAGAGGTGATAGCGTTGAGAGGGATTTGTAGCAGTGTTGAGGAGTTAGCTTTGAGAGGGAGCTAGAATGTTGTTGCAATGTTGAGGAGCTAGCTCTAAGAGGGAGATACAGTTTTGTTGTAGGTGAAAACAAGTTAGATGGTCTCTGGTTTGATACATGGAGCAAACTTTCCATACATGGAGTTGTGGACTATTGCAGCCCGGTGGTCTAGTAGGTTGGGAGTTTTGGTGGATTGGTGAAGAGCTCGAATCACAACAATATGTTGTGTGGTAKATTGCCAAACATGTGGATGGACTTCTGGTGACTTGTTATGATGAGTTACCATGGGTACAAMTTGGGTGCTTTGGCATGTATGAGATAGATTCGTATGGATGGGAGTTTGACGAGATATAGTCTTCATTGGGCCAAAAAGTYGCACATTGTCGAGGTATGATAATGTATGAGGTATTTGACTTAGGAGGACGAGGACACTTACAGAGATGAGATATGGTGGCCTAGAGTGGACTAGACTGAGTGTCCATCCACAAMTCGAGATTGTTCAGAGAAAGAACACATGTTCAGTTGCAGTGTGTGCATAGACACAGAGAGTTTGGTGACTTGGATGATGGACTTGGGAAAAATTTCAATGGATGGTCATGAATTTGGGAAGCAAGATGCTTGCCTTGGAGGATTTCATGGTTCTTATACAGTGGGAACCATCGACACATGATAGGGGCACATGATTTGTTCAAGAGCTGCATAGTTTCTAACTCAGGTATGTATGAGGAGATTGGTAGGAGGACTAGGCATGTACTAAATGGATTTGGACCAGAGGTATTTTGGATGGAGTCAGGGGATGTGTTGCGAGTGGCCAATGTGATATGGGTTCCAAGAGTGTGTTCTTAGCCTAAAAAATTGAGGATTAGGACTATGCAGTTTTGTTCCAGAATGGATAGGTGTTATTGGATGTTGAGTTGGTATTCCCAAGTTTTGGGAACCTTTTGTGCAAGGGAAAATGTGCACAAGAGATGTTTCCAGGTTTTGAGAGGATATGGACTGATTGTATCCAAGAGGAGACTCGGTTAGTGTCCAAGGATTATATGGATGGTATGGTGAAGAATAGCATGGGTAAGAATCAAACCCTTGTATCTTGCACTATGAAGGGAAGAAGAGGTTCTCCTAGGAGAGGGGATTCTCTTGAGAGAGAAGCATCTCCAGAGACGAGATGGAATAGGTATATTAGTAAGATATGATAGCTTGAGTTCCATGACTTTGTTCACTATGCTTCACAATGTCCACGCTGAAGGGGAAGGGGAAGAAGGCAGTAGACATCAACAACAAAGGTTGATGAGGGTGCAGATAGGTTCAGATGGAGCATGTAGCTCCACGAGTGGTGAGTCAAGTGGTCCCACCAGTATTTCTAGCTCAGAGAGAACCATAGTTCAGATTAACCACATAGACAAAGGAAATTATGTTGATTCAGTATGCATGTACTTTTGAGCTATGAGGAAGGCATGGGAATACCATGGTGAAATAGTAGCATGAATAATAGGTCTCTTGCATTAATGGTAGAAATGGAATTGTGAATGTAGAAATGGTGATCTGAATTTTAGGGGGTATATGGTCTAAATTTGGATGCAAAAGTCATAACTCTATAACGCTATTAGATTGTCCATGTGGATCAAGGAGATTGCCACCTCCTCATTAATTAATTGGGCTAATAGGTTTCCCATATGGGTCAAAGAGAGTCCCACCTCTCCATTATTGTATTGGGTTTTATTTTCCACTACTTAGTTAGCTAGGTAGTTAGATCTATTAATATAATAATAGAGACTGATTTAATGAGCTCTTTCCATTATTGTGTTGGGTTTTATTTTACACTACTTGGTTAGTTGGGTAGTTAGATCTATTATACTAATAATAAAGACTCATTTAATGAGTTCTTTTTTACTTTGTCTAATGGACCATTTTGTAATGCTATATAAAGGCCTAGCAAGCCTTTTCATAATATGAAATTACTCATTTTGGCTTCTCTCATATTTTTTATTGTTCATTGTGAGATTAATTAGCTCTGAGTGATTTACTGGTAATTAGTTTTAGAGATGAGGCTCCTCTTTGAGCCTCACCTCTCAAGTACTTCACTTACATGTTTTTTTTCCATGCTTCTTTTCATGCAAGACTGGCACATCTAAGCTCCTTCTCTCTCGACATTAAAGCCATCCATATCTCAACCCTCGAGATCCATATCAGTGGTATCGGAGCAAGTACACTCTCTACCGAGACAAGGGTTTGAAGCATGTTGCGGGTTCAAACATTTGTAGCAATCACCAACCTCCTTTTGGTACTATCGTAATCCATTTGTCGGACCATACAATGTAAGCATCACAGTTGGTCCAAAAGCACTACATGTTTTTTTTCCCTCGGATCTTCATTCACCATTACAAGGAGAACCAGACATGGATCCACTACATCCATTGGTCTGGAACATTTTATAAAAAATTCTAGGTGTCTATCCTTCCCACAGAGGTTCCACAACCTCTACAACAATCCATGCTACTCTACAAACCCTTGGCATCCTTTGTGGCCCTCTACGCTCAACCAAGTTCAAAGAGGTGTTGTGACTTCTACACAACATTTTAGAGGCTCTACCACATCTCATTATAAATATCTCTTCAATATCTCAAATGGGTATTTCATGGAATCTTATTTAGATTTATGGTTTGAGAGATATCATCGATTGAATCTCAACATGTATTTGACCCGAGGAGGTCGTGCATACCACCATATTTAACGATATTTTTCTCCCTTCTCGAGAAACTACAGAAGGAGTTCCACATATGGATGGAAATATATCTTCAATATTATTTCTCAGAATCTCATTTGGCTTCCTGGTTTGAAAGATATCATTGATTGAATCTCAACATGTATTTGACCCAAGGAGGCCACGCGTACCACCATATTCAAAGGTATTTTTCTCCTTGCTTATAAAACTATAGAAGGAGTTCCACATATGGATAAAAATATCTTTTCAATATCTCAAATGGGTATTTCACGGAATTTTAGTTTGTTGTTTGGTTTATGAGATACATTTGTTTTAAGCAACACATGTCTGTAACCAACGTGGTTGTGTGACCTTCAAATTAGGCCTGGTTTTTCTCACTCCATGGGACACCTCAGAACAAGTTCCATATACCGATGGAAATATATCTTCAGTATATCAAATGGGTCTTCGCGTAATTGGATTTAATCACTTGTAGCAGAACTTATGAATATATTTGCAGAAGGATGTTCAAAGCCCCCAAAGTCACAATTTTTTCATATTATTTTTTAAATTTTGGGATTTTATTAAGAATTCTTTATTTTCCTACCCATGTACAATGTCATTTTCAACTAGGTTATGGTTCAACCCAAAACCCATAGTTATGGGTCAACCACACAACATTGGGTATTTTCACATTGTAATCATAATGCTACGATAATGGGGTTTCTCTTTTTAGCATGGTTGAAATTGATGGGGACCATCATTTTCTAAGGGAGGAGGAATGATTTGAATTTTAGGGGGTATATGGTCTAAATTTGGATGCAAAAGTCATAAAGCTATCACGCTGATATATTGTCTATGTGGATCATGGAGATGTCCACCTCCTCATTAATTAATTGGGCTAACAAGTTGCCCATATTGGTCAAAGAGAGTCCCACCTCTCCATTATTGTATTAGGTTTTATTTTCCACTACTTAGTTAGCTGGATAGTTAGATCTATTATTATAATAATAGACTCATTTAATGAGCTTTTTCCATTATTGTATCGGGTTTTATTTTCCACTACTTAGTTAGTTGGGTAGTTATATATATTATACTAATAATAAAGACTCATTTAATGACTTCTTTTTTACTTTGTCCAATGGACCATTTTGTAATGCTATATAAAGGCCTAGAAAGCCTTCTCATAATATGAAGTTACTCATTTTTGTTTCTCTCATATTTTTTATTGTTCATTGTGAGATTAATTAGCTCTGAGTGATTTACTGGTAATTAGTTTTAGAGGCGAGGCTCCTCTTTGAGCCTCACCTCTTGAGCACTTCATTTACATTTTTTTCCATGCTTCTTTTCATGCAAGATTGGCACATTGATCCAAAATTGGATCTCGGGACCAAATGGGTCCAGGAAGGCCTAAAAATCAAAGTGCTCAGATGGCTTCAAAACAGACGTGTGTGTAGGCCTTGTTGATACTAACCCAATGCAACTTGAAAGGGATAAAAAAGACGTCGTATGCTCAAGATATCATGGTCTATTCATTTCGCCAAACATGCAAAAAAACAATGCTGACTGTACAGTTCGTACAGTGTTGACATGGCAACTGACTGTACAGGTCGTACGACTGTACAACTGACATGGCAGGGTGCGTTGGTGCTGACATGGAAAACATGTGGTCAAATCAGATTTTGACACATGTCACCACTGCAAGGGTGACACGTGGCACTCACTGACGTGGTAGGTCTGTACGACATGTGGTGCTAACTGGAATGACAGCTGACAGGGACAGGTGTTGACTGGTAAAATATAGGTGGTCGAATGTTGGTCTAACACTTAGCATGTACGTTTGAGGAATAGTATGGTGCCACGTGGTACCCCTCCTTTGGATAGCATTGGGAAAAATGTATGGTTTCAACGAGAATCGAACCTGTGACCTATGGTTCGGGTCGGAGCAACTTGGCAAGGCCATGCTCGCCATCCTGCCCGAGGTGTTCCTTGGTTACTATGGTATAAAAATTATATTTAAACTGCAATGAATGTGTAATTCGGGCAGAATAAGGGTTGGGGCCTAGCCCCAGCCCCCAGCGACGCGCTTCAGGGAACTGTGTAATATGACCCATTCCTAGTCTATAAATGATTGGCGCGGGAATTATTATGGTAGATCCAAGCCCCGACACTCTAGAAATACGACCACTACCTCATGACCCTAGCTTACGCTTGTGTATGTGGCGCGCGATCCATTGTCCAACCCTCGATTTTGCTCCATTTGCCATATGTTTGTTCTGGTATATGTGATAGCATGGTTTGTTGGGGATAGCGCTTGGTTGGTCATGCTAGCCCATCAACCAGGGCATGTGACCAGGACGTGAAAATCGAGGGCTAAATGCAGAGAGGGGCGCATGGAGGTATTAGCCCGAGGCCACATCGGCCATGCCTGCGACCATGATTCTATTCCGGAGGGGGGCAATGAATCAACGCTAGCTCTTGGGCCACATGGAGGTGCCCAAGTGACCAAGAGCACATAGGAAGGGGGCTGCGCCCTTGATTATTTGCCAATAGTGGGTTCCAAAATTTATGTTAATAATTTTTAATGGATTTTTTAGCAGTTTTGGGAGATTTAGCCCATTTTTGGGGGATATTGGGTCGTTTTTTAGGCCAGATCTTGGGGGGAAGTTGGGAGTTTGTTACCAAATTTAAGTGTATATAAACCAGAGGCTCTTGAAGACATGGAAGGAGGTTTAGAACAAGAAAATGTTGAAGGATTGTTGAGCCAAAGCCATTTTTATGCAGGGAAGTCATTGAGGAGAGCACCTTTGCGAGCCATTTCTGGGAGCTCCGTTCATCTGATTTCAGTGCCGTCAGTTTTTTTGGGTTCTTGAGGTCTGGTAGAACAAGAAAATATCAGTTTGTAACCTTTTTGGTGTTGTTATGATGTAATTATAAATATTTTAACATAAATAAGGAAGCCTCACCCACTGAGACAAAGGCCCAGAGACGTAGGCGAGATTGTCGAACTTCGTTATCGACTTCTCTTGTTATGGTTTGTTGTTGTTTTATGCTTACATTCAGATTTGTATATGCTATTATGACTGCCATGTTTCTTTAAATTATTCCTCTTTCATTAGTTTCCTAAATGGTAATTTAACTCATGCTAAATAACTCAACCACTGTCGTTTAAAAGATCTTTTTGGATCAAGTGGTATCAGAGCTAGTTGACAGATGGTTTTTGAGTTTGCATGATTACCAGGGAAAATTTGAATCGTGGTGAAGGCGAGCTTGTTGAAGAGAATCCATTGATTGGATTGTGAAAGAGAAATTCTCAAAGTGAGAAGATGGCATCGAAAGAGGGACTTTCTAATGAGGAGAAAGAGTTTCAAAAGACTTTCTTTGCCATGTTGGAGATGATGAAGGTTTTGTATGAGGATTACTTGTAACGGAAGAGACCAGATCTAGGTGAATCTTCAAAGGTCAAAAGTGAAGAAGGAGAGAATCCTCCTCAAATTCCTCCTTTACCTTCTTCTTCTCAATCAACTTCTTCTTCTTCAAGTTGAAGTTATAAATCCACTGTAAGAAAACATGTCCATAAACATAAACAAGAAATGATTTTACTAAAACTTGATGTGAAATTTGAATTACCTATGTATGATGGTGAAGTCAATGAGGAGAGGCTTGATAATTGGGTCAAACAGATGGAGGTTTATTGCAGTTTGCAACAAATCAAGGATGAGGCAACTTAGATCAAGTTGGCATCACTTAGACTTGCAGGCACAACACTCATCTGGTGGCAAAGCAAGTTGAAAAATGGCACGCAACAAGTGGGTAATGTATTTCCATCATGGCAAGTTTTTGTTTTTGTACTTAGAAAGCAATTCTATCCTTTGGGTTATAAGGAGAAGGCTTTAATTTAATGGAAAGCTCTTAAACTAAGAAAAGGACAAACAATGAACAATATACAGATGGATTTCGTAAAATGGTATTGATGTTATATATTCATTTACATACCCAAGAAACTCTTATGAAGTATATATGAGGTTTACTTGCACATATTCGTAAAACTGTATTTATGTTTGGAACTACTAATCTTGATGAGGTTTTTGTTCAAGAAACATACACCGAGGCATGGAAAACAAGAGTTGGTGTATCAGGGGAATCGTCTTCGAGAAAAGAGGACAAAAGGAAGTGGAATGGCAAGAAGGCAAATTCAATGGCAAGAAAGGAAGATAAGCCCTCTTGCAAGCATTGCAAGAAAGAAGGGAATGATGAGGACCATTATTGGAAATTGTATCCCGAGAAGAGACCAAAGTTGTTCAAAGAGAAGAAAGGGAGGAAAACAATTGCAACAACAACACGACCAACATATTTGGGATCGGATTCGGGTGATGAATCTAAAGTTTCATTGGTTGGTTTGACAGGTAAAATTGGGGATGGATTTGATTCTAGAAGTAAATTGTTTCACATAAGGGTCATAATGAGACATACTAAGGTCGACACATTGATAGATAGTGGATCTCAATCTAACTTGATTTCAGACGTATTGGTTAAACACTTGGGATTAAACACTCAGATGCATCATAATCCTTACACGCTTAAATGGATAAGCAACAATCATCAATTGCACATAACAAAGCAATGCACATTAAAGTTTGCAATTTCATCTAAGTTTGTGGACGAGGTAACATGTGATGTGGTGCCACTCAATGAATGTGGAATGGTCTTAGGCAGTCCTTACTTGTATGATTATAAAGCAATCTTCTACAGGGAAAAGAATCAATATCACTTAATCAAAGCATGCAAAGAATATGTGGTGCATGCTCACCATTTTAAATCAAATCAATCTCTTCAAACAATGGAACAATTAAGAAAGGCAGCTCATGCAAGCAACACACCTATAATTGTTTCAAATCAAGTAATTGATCTTAAGAAAGAACATGAGATGATTGTAGAATGGAAGATCAATCACACTTTGCTTCAATATAACCTAATGTCGTGCAAATATTAAAGACATATTAACTCATTTGCAATCATATTTCTGATGTTATTATTAGTAATGTTGTCAACATGGATAATAGTGGCTTCAGTAATATGTGACAGGTTACAAATGGCTAACAATACGATGTCATTTATCATGATTGTTTTACGGTTGATCTTGATGAGACAGGTGCACATGACAAAGTTTTAAGACAAAGAACAAGTTGGGTGGCCTATCCCACACTTGATGACTGGTCAGTAACCTTTTGGAGGACCAAAAGGTCTTTAGTGGGGTGGCGTGATCTAGAATTGGATCTCAGGACCAAAATGGGTCTAGGAAGGCCTAAAAATCAAAGTTCTCAAAATGGCTTCAAAACAGACGTGTGCATAGGCCCAATTGATATGAACCCAACACAACTTGAACAGGATCAAACAAATGTCATATGCTCAATATATCCCAGTCTGCTCATTTCGCCAAACAGGCAAAAAAAAATGTTGACTGTACAGTCCGTACAATGTTGACGTGGTAGATGAATGTACAGGTCGTATGGCCATACATTTGAAGTGGCAGGGTGTGTTGACACTGATGTGGCAGGGTGTGTTGGCACTGGCGTGGAAAACACATGGACAAATCATATTTTGACATGTGTAACCACTGCAAGGGTGACATGTGCACTACTACATATGGGTGGATTATTCCATGAAAATTTTCCATGCTTCAACTAGTTTCATATTTTTTTTAAACAAGGTGGGATTTTCCTCGCTATTGCCACGAAATTTCGTTGCAATATCGATGAAAATCTTATTTAAATCTAGTCGAGATTTTTGTCACTATAGCGATGAACTTTCATGGCAATAGCGACGAAAATTTTGCCTATCTCATTGGTCAGTGTTAATGGCTAGTTACTATTTTATCTATATATACGTGACTTTAAGAGACTTTGCGACACTGTTCTTGGATTTTGTTTGAGTTGTTTATTTTTTCCGTCACCCACCGGTTGAAAAAATCCAATTCTCGATCTACATAGCTCAGATTTTGAACTTGCAAGGTTAGTATGTTATTTTTTATTGATGTACTCATTTAACTTGTAATTTTTTTTTCAAATGTCCAAATTTCATTTAGCTTGTTTTTTCCTTGATAATATATTATAATATGTGTAGTACCATATTTCATGTCTTTGGTTTTTGGATCTAGTTAGTATATTCTATGGAAAAGGGTATGTGGATTCCATAATATTCTAGGTTTATGGAATCCACATACCCTTTTCCCTTCAATTGTAGCTATAATCTCTCTCTCTTTTCATTGAAAAAGATATGGAATTGCTCTTGAAACTCAACCCTGATCGGTGAAATGATAGTAATTGATTGTCATTTTCTTCTCTCTTTTAATTTTTAAGACCTAACAAAAAAACACCAACAAATCTTGATTGAAGCTTTGATACCACTTGTTACATCCCTAGTACCCAAAAGGGATCACACTTGCATAAATTGAAAATAATATAACAATGACAATAATGGCTGGGATACTTGCACACCTAATGGTTGGCAGCTAGCAGTTACTAATTCAATTAAATGAAGGAAGAAATCTCCATGAATAAAATATTGAAGTTGATTATTATATTGATAAATGATAAGTTATGGTATATATAAGATAGGGAGGAAACTCATGTTTATAACAACAAGGGTAATAGTTGCAATATATTGTAACGTTTCCCTCTTCCTCATAAATTCTTTGCTATCCTCAACATTTCCCTCTTCCGCATAAATTCTTTGCTATCCTCAACATATTGTAATAAATAATGGGTAGGTTGGCATTAGTGACAAGATAGCCTGTTGATATTACATATAATTATTAATGTATGAGAGATCATCCATTATTTAAGCATGCAAAACAAAACCCAAGACTAAATATTGTGGT
>JASDQU010274200.1:4898-15095 GCA_032191745.1 Picea mariana
TCCTTGTTCTATGTTGTTTTTTGTTGTGCTACACCTTTTGGATGTGCCTTGCTAGATCGAATCTTCTCTAATAACTACCTGACCTCTGTCAATTTTTTCATTATCCTTTCCCTTTGTTTCTCTTCCTCCTCGTATTCTTATATGGAGTGGTCTTGTACTCTCTTCGTGACCAATTCTGCATCATCCTCTGTTATGGTATATTCAGGGACTTCCTTGTGCACTTTCATTTTCTTGCATGTTCCACCTGTCTATACAACCGTTCTCTTCAATAGCCTTGGCTCTATTTTCTTTGTTGTTCCCAGGGTATCTTGTATGTCCCCTCCCATCTGTCCCTCCTACGTAGGGATGTTATCCTTATTTTATGTTGTGTCATTGGTAGCTGTGTGGTCCTTCAATTTTGTGATTGGATTAGGTATAGTATTTTTATTTGCTGCGCTCCCCCTTGTTGCCTTTGTGTGCCCTGCTATTTCTCTTGTATTTTATACCAGGTTACTTTTCATCCAGGACGAGACTTCTTCTTTCTATTTGTTTGTCCTTTTCTCATTGCTTATCCTTTGGTTGTTCTAATGGAGCCTTCCATTCCTCCTTCCAATCCTTCATCACCCATTGGACCTCTTCTGCTGTGATGCAATACCTCATCTACAACACCTCCTTTGATGGATCCATTTTCATTTGAATCCACATATTATGTCACGAGGCTTTAAAGTTAGCTATGGTTTTGTACTGCTCCACCACCTCCGGTGGGATCCTCCAAGTTTTCTCTACCTTTTCTTGTATTTCTTCAGAGTATGTCTTGAATATGMTAGTATTTGCCTACCTGTCTTTTKCGAYAGTTGTGTGCCATAGTGATTCACACTCTGTTGCACAAAACCTTCCAGTTCTCTGGAAAAACATAGTAAATTTCAGGTGTTTCCATCTCACTAATGTAATCAAAAGGATAAAGAAAGAGTAATGGAATTGCATTCCTACATGATGGGCATATTTTCAATCATCCAAAACTAAATTTAATAAGTATGAGATCCAACATAATATCATGCCCTTCACACACTGCACGATTGTTGCTATGATGCCTGCTGTCAATTCCTCCTTACGACACTTTCTGAGGAGTTTACATGCCATTGGTTTGGTTGCTAGCCTTGTTTTTGGTTCACTGATCCTATTGATGATGATCCCTCTTGATCCTATCTTTCTCCCATAGGTTTTCTTCACCTCTTCTTCTAATAATTTCTCCTTGGTATTGTCATCTAGGTATTGCACAAGTGGCTCACCATTGGTGGACAGACCTATTATATTTTCTATCAAATCAATGTCTATGGAAACTTGTGTTGCCAACCATAAAATACCTCCATGCATTACTTCCAGTAACTTCTTGATGCATTTATTTACCTCCTTTCCCCTGCCAAAGTGTGGGATATCCAACAGGTTCATGATACATGTGTTGTATAACCCTTGTATCCACTGCTTCAGTTCCATTATGGGTACTCTTATCACACTGAATCCTATGATTTCTAAGTATACCTGCTGCGCAATATATGGGAATTTATCTATATCCATGAAATCATGGTATGAATAACATAGTTTTTCTACCCATCCAAGTAAGTCTGTGATAACTGTTACCCATGTTGGTATGCATGGTAACATAATGGTTACCTCTTATTTCTTGTGCGAGGATCTTTGGATATTCTTTTTTACTTTCCCCTTTACTGATGCATTGGAGGGCCCTGATTCCTTATATGTTTTCTCTTCCTCCTCTTCCTTTCTATTAGACTCCTGCTGCACAATGGTCTCTACTGCTGGTGTTTGTTCGTGCTGTGCTTTCTCTATGCCATCCTGAGTCCTCAGCTTGTCGAACTCAGTCCTTTCCTCATCTACTTATTCGATGGGTGAAATTGTTTCTTGCATCAAGTTTTTCTCTGTTGTTGTGCTTGGTGGGTCAATATTCATTTGTTCTATTTTCTCCTCAACCAGTGTAGGGATCGCTGGTTTTGGGGAAGGAATGACACCGACATCCACCACTCCCTCTTTCTACGTAGGATTTTCTACTTCTACTGCTGGCTCCTGTGGTGGAATTTTGACACTGCGTGTCTTCCTTGACATATGACTCGGTGATACAACTTTGGGTGGTTTCATAATGCTAAATTGCTTGAAATATCACTATCTGCCTGCTAAATCGCATGTACGATATTCACTTCTCGTTGCGTAGCTCTTTGTTTTCTTGAATTCACAATGTGGCTTGTCGAACCCTAATTTGGCTTCTAAAGTGATGTCATAAATGATCCAAACCTTTCTAAGTATGATCTGTTAACTGTCATAAATGTTTAAAATCTTATCGAGCACGCTTCATAAATGTGCATTTCACGCCTTGTTTTTTCTGGTGATCGATTTTTCATTTCTTGACTATTTCATTTTTTTGGTGCACTATAATTTTCTACTTTGTTACATATCTAGTGCACTGGTACTTCCTTCTATTATAGTTCTCATCACCCTAACTTTCTGTTTGTTGTGCACTATCATTCTCGACTATCTGTCTATCACTTATTCCTCTAACTACTTTTTGGCATTTTCTTCATTTTTCTAATATTCTCTTTCTTTTTCTTCTTTTTGTTTTTGTTTTCTTCTTTTTCCTTCTACTATATACAATATGTACAAGTCTACTTGTTGCGCTGCATCTACTAAGGGTGAGCGGGTCGATTGTCCCTATATAGTTTTGGTCGATTACTATTCACCAGTCCTTGGATTTCCTTGCTTTCCAAGTCTTGCAACTGTACAACACCTCCATTTGTGACATAATTTATATGATATGGCCCTAGCCAATGCATTCTAAGCTTCTTTGGGTGCTGCAAATACTTAGTTTCATAGAGGATAACCAAATCTCATTCCTTAAAATTCATCTTCTTGATATATCTGTCATGCCATGCCTTATTCTTCACTTTCTGAACCTCTTGATGGAAACCTGTTATGATTCTGTCCTCTTCTAATTCCATAAGTTGAGCCAATATTTCCTACGTTACATCCCTTTCTGTCATATATGTAATTGTTGCAATGTGCATAATTGGTATTAAATAATCTAAAGGAACTACTGCTTATTTTCCATATACCAGTCCAAAAAGTGTCTGCCCTGTTAGCTTCTTGCATGTAGTCCTATAAGCCCATAGTATTGCTAGTACCTTCAAATCCCAATCATCTCTGTTCACATTAGAAATCTTTGTTGAGGCATTCTCCAAAATCTTGTTAAAGGATTCCATTGTTCCATTAGCTTGAGGGTGATAAGGAGTGCTCTTCCGATGATGTATCTTAAACACTTAAAGAATTGTCTCAATTGTATTGTTAATAAAGTGAGTCCACTTATGACTCACCAATATTATTGGGCATCCAAACCTTGTCACTACCTGTTCAAATAAAAATCATGTTGCAGTCTTTGCACTGCAATATTTTACTGGTGCTTCCTCAACCCATCTAGTTAAGTATTCCGTCACTGTAATAATATATCTTGCTCCTGATCTTCTTGTTGGTGGATTAATTGGAGCCACAAAGTCTACTTCCAACTTATAAAATATTTTCACAGTAGCCTGAAGTCTCAATGGCATATGATCCCTCCTGGATGGCTTCCCATCTCTCTGACAAACATCACACTTTTGACAGTATTCCTTTGAATCATTATGAACTGTTGGCCACTATAATCCTGTGCGCAATACCTTCCATGTGGTATCTTTTCCTACATAGTGTCCTCCAACAATAACTTCATGTACCTTTGCTAAAATGATAGGCCTTTCATTCTCCATCACACATCTTCTCAAGGTGTTATCTTCTCCAAGTTTGTATAATGGACCTGCAATTAATTGATAGTCTGCAACTCTAACCACTAAATTTTTCTTCTATGCAGTAGTAAATTCTCTTGGTGCAAAGAATGTACTAAAAAACTCAATAATATCAGCAAAATACTCATCAATTATCTGTAATGAACACATTTGTGCATATGGAAATTTGTCTTCCAAGTTACTGGGTTCTTCTCCATTAGTTATCCTGGATACGTGATCTGGTCCTGCGTTCAATCTTCTAGGTTTCACCACAACTTCAAAGTCAAATTATTGGAATAAAAGTAGCCATCTTCATATCCTTCCCCCCAACACTGGCTTATTGACTAAATATATCAGAGAAGAATGATCTGTAAACATCTTGAAATGTTATCCTAACAAGTAATGTTTGTATTTCTGAAAAGCATACACCATAGCTAGTCCTTCCATTTCTGTAGTGTTATAGTTCTGTTCTGAATCTTATAACTTTCTGTTGGAGAATGCTATAGGGTGATCTAAATGAACTTCTCCAAACTGGGTTAATATTTCTCCTAATGCTATTGCATATGCATCCACATGCACATGAAATTATTTTTCACAATATGGAAACACTAAAATCGGTGCAACAACCATCTTCTCCTTCAAAATATCCAAACTCTACTGACATTCATCATTCCACTGATACTTAGTGTCCTTCGGGAACTTCTCCATTGGCATGGTAATATGTGAATATCCCATTATGAACTTCCTGTAATATCATGTATGACCAAGGCTACTCTTCAATTGGCACACTAACTTTGGTGGTGGTAAGTTAACTATGAAAACAATTTTAGCATGATCAACCAACAGACCCTGTTTACACACCACATGTCCTAAAAAAATACCAAAAGGTGCACTTAAAATGCATTTCTTAGTATTCAAAGAGATCTTACAATGTATGCATCTGTACAACATTATCCTTAATACTTTAACATGATCCTTCAATAAATTGAACATTGATCCTTCAATAAATTGAACATTGTCCCGTCATCTAAGTAAACTTCTAAAAACTTATGAATAAAGTCCTTAAAGGCTGCTACTACTACCCTTGAAAAAATTGTTGGTGCATTATTTAATCCAAATGGCATAACTGTATACTGAAATGATCCCCACTCTATAGCAAATGTGGTCTTATGTCTATCTTTTGGTGCAATTTGTTGGATTACTGAGACGGGGGGTGAATCAGTAATAGCATAATTATAATCCTTTTTCTTCAAAAGTTATATCAATGTAGAATTATTATCCAATAATGAGAAATAAGAAATAAACAATCATACACATACACAGTACACTAGTGTTTAATGTGGAAACCCAAATCAGGAGAAAACTACATAATGCTTTTTCATATATGTCTTGAAGAATCACATTCATTGGAAGCACCAACTTCCTTTGTTTTCCAGCTGCAATTGGAAGGAGGCTCCAACCCCCTGGTTTCTCAGGCTACAACCTAAGGGAATCTTGAACTCCCCAATTCTCTGGCTACAACCAAAAGGAGGCTGCAACCCCCTATGTTCTCCGTCTACAACCGGAAGGTGGCTACAACCACCTATACTTGTCCCATCCAACTGCTCTGAAGTAGAAGTAGAATGATGGAACTGCTGTTAACCTATCACTGTGAGATATACTGTTGTACAATTGTATCAACCTGTACCACTTCCCTATATCCAATCTATACAACTGCCCTGTAATCAAACCGTACATGAACTGAACATGTATCTACAAAAATACAATAGATACACGACCTGTAGTGATGCAACCCATGTATGTACGCGCCCTATCTGTTATGCAACCCGTGTATGCCTTCTGAAACTAGGGTTTCCTTTCACTTGAAATTTTTTTTGACCCTCTGTAACTTCTTTCACATAGATCTGTAACCTGTCACTATATCCAGACTGTAACTGTACCCTGCATCCTCATACATAACCTTTACTCAAGGAAAGTATGTGTCTCTCTAGTCATGTTCCATATAGGTATGTGTAATCATGAACAAGTATAATATCCCTCACATGATCTTAGTCATCAACCCCTTTCTGATATTCAATTTCTCAATACATCAATAAATACAAGATCTCAACCGTGTACCATAAAAAATCTTAGCCATATGCCAAGAAATACAAGATGTGCCTCAACAAGAAGTATCAATGATAAATATACTAGCACTGTATTTATGTAGATCTGACTTATACAAACGATCCCATGTAGCCACTAGTCTCTCTAGGGAGAATCCTCAAATATCCATTGCCATTCCTCATGCATACATCAAAATCCAACTATTCATAAAAATAAGAGATACCTTTTGAACCAATGGATGGATCTGATGTATCTGAGCACTCTAGACCTTTCTAGGAGCTTGAGATCAGAATCTAGAACCTTTGCACCTTCATATTCTCAAGTTTCATGGCTTTATCAACATATAATCACCCTATACACAGTCAACCCGCGTACATACTCACCCTATACACAACCATCCCGTGTATACCTTAAATGTATACATACCCTATACACAGACAACCTGCGTATGCATCAAAAAATGGGGTTTTCTGTAAATCTGAGAATTTGGCCGTCAACCCTTCATGCTACCTCAGACATTTGCTACTTCAGATGTATCCAAAAGTATTTCCAAGAAGCTTTACACAAGAAAATAGATATACAAAATGTACAATTGTGTATTTAGTGAGTGAGCTTTGCCTCTTATTTATATCTTCATGTAATCTTACACTTTCCTTATTTTAGAGCTTCTTTATTTAAAATAATTTCTTTTGCAAATCACTTTGACCCTTGGGGGCTTCTATAAGACTTATGAGGGGTTCTCCAACTTTGTATGGTCATAACTCTCTAACCGTGAGTAGTTATGTGACATTCCACATACAAATGGAAATGACATGACAAGCACTATCTATCTAGGATAGTTTCCCTAACAAATTCATTGTCATTCAACTCATTATTCCATAATTAAGCAGGGGTTCTCTTACTCCACAAAGCATCTTCCTGTGAGGGATTTCATGATAAGGGGACCACTTTGGAGTTCATCCATATTTACTTCTTATCAACCATGATGAGACAATAATGAGTAATCTTTAAATCAAAAAATATTGGGTCCATTACCCAAACCTTTGTGCTGCGGGGCTTTCTTCAAGGGTTGACATCAATGACAACCAACCTTAATCAACGATATCCCCCTTTGGAATTGATGGAAACACTATGATGCAATAATGAAATCATATCACTCATGCTCCCCCTGGAACCATGCCTCTGTCCTCTGCATCTAATAAAAACTCTCACCCTTTGTCATCAATGGAAAAGGTATCTTTCCATCTGGGGCTGCTCCCCTGACTGAACTGTCCTCTTAAGGTGCTTCCTCATGTAAATCTAAGACATATAAGATAAGCATTCAAAAAGCATTCATTTTGGAGTAGAAATAACTCCAAGTCTTTGGCAAATATATTCAAAGGATTCCCATGGAAGTGGTTTTATAAAGATATCTTCCACTTGTTCTTTTGTTCCCACATACTCAACTTTGATATTATTTTCTGCAACCTGCTCCTGTAGAAAATGATACTTGATTGGAATGTGCTTCATCTTGGAGTGCATCATCGGGTTTTTTGAGATACTAATGGCGCTTGTATTATCAAAATAGATAGGAATGGGCTTATCATACTGAACTTGTATATCTGTCAGATATTGTTTCATCCAAAGAACCCTTGTACAACATGATGTTGCTGCAATATACTCTGCCTCGGCTGTAGATAAAGCTACTAATGATTGTTTCTTTCTTAGCCATGATACTAAACACTCACCCAAGTAGAATGCTGCTCCACTGGTGCTTCGTCGGTCATCAATACAAACTTTCCAATCTGCATCTGTGTAGGCAATAAGTGATAGATCCTTTCCTTTTGGATACCATAATCCAAACTCTTCTGTTCCTTTGAGATATCTGAAAATCCTCTTTACTACTAATACATGCGATTCCTTTGGTGCTTCTTGAAATCGTGCCACTTGTCCAACTGCTTGCATTACATTTGTTCTAGATGATGTCACATATAGTAGGCTATCAACCCTTAACCTGTATTGCCTCTGATCTGTAGACTTCGAATCATCATCTTTTCTCAACTTACAACTGGTTTGCATGGGAGTGATAACTGGTTTGCAATATTCCATTCTAAACCTCTTTAGCATTTATCTCATATGCTTGGTTTGAGAAATAAAAATTCCTTGGTTTCTTTGATGTATCTGAAGTCCTAGAAAGAAGGATAGTTCTCCAAGTAACTACATTTCAAATTCATTCTGCATATCTTTTGCAAATTTGTGGCTTAACCTACTATCATCACTACATAAATAATATCATCAACATAAACTTCAATTAATAAAATATTACCTTGACTTACCTTGATGTAGAGGTTGATGTCTACACTTCCTTTTCTGAACTCTGCTTGCTGTAGATACTTATCTAGTCTGGAGTACCATGCTCTAGGAGCCCGTTTTAGACCATACAAGGCCTTCTTTAATTTACACACATAGTCTGTGTTCTCTGACAACTTAAATCCTTCTGGTTGTTTAATGTATACTTCTTCTTCAAGTTCCCCATTTAAAAAAACTGATTTTACGTCCATCTGATATACTTTAACATTTTTGGAGCATGCATAAGCTAAAAGCAAACAGATTTCTTCCATTCTGGTAACTGGGGGAAATGTCTTTTCAAAGTCAATTCCTTTAATCTGTGCATATCCTTTACATACCAATCTATCTTTGTTCCTTGTCACCTATCCATCTTCATTCAATTTATTCCTGAAAATCCATTTTGTGTCGATGACATTCTTATTTTTTGGTCTTGGAACCAATTCCCAAGTGTCATTTTTCTCTATTTGATCCAATTATTGATCCATGGCCTTATTCCAAAATTCATCCTTGTTGGCTTTTTCAAAACAGTTTGGTTCAATTGTAGATAAGAGTGCCAGGTGTTTGTTTTGGTGAACAGATTTTTCTTCTAGTCTCAACTCCTACATCTTTGTTCCTGATAATTTGATCTCAAGGATGATTCTTCTGTACTCGTTTATTGGGTGTATTTGGAGACACTTGATGAACTTGCTCTTCTACTTCTGTCAGATTCTCTTGATCTTCCTCTTCTACTTCTTTTTCATCTTCTTCTTTGAAAAGTTGTTCCATTGATTTGTTTTCTTCTTCCTTTGATTCTGGTCTGCATGTTTCATCAATTGTTATGTTGATGCTTTCCACAACTTTGTTTAATCTTAGATTGTAACACTTTTATGCTTTCCTTATACTTGAGTAACCAACAAGTATTCCTTTGTCCACATGGGAGTCAAACTTTCCCATTCTCCCATATTCTCTTTAGATGTAGCATTTGCTTCCAAAAACTTTGAAGTGCTTCACATTTGTTGGTCTTCCTTTCCATAGCTCGTAGGGAGTTTTATCGGTGTTGTTTATAAGCATTACTCTGTTTTGAATGTGAACTACTGTATGTACTACCTGTGTCCAAAATATATCTGTCAATTTGGAATCCATTATCATTGTTTGAGCCATTTCCTATACTGCCCTGTTCTTTCTTTCAACAACTCCCTTATGTTGATGTGTCGTAGCAACAGAGAATTGATTTTTTATTCCATAGCTGCTACAGTAGTCCATAAATTCCTTTGAAGTGAACACTCCTCCATTATCAGATCTCAAGCATTTGATTCTTTGAATCCATCTCATTTTCAACCATTTCCTTGTAGATTTTGAAGTTTTCAAAAGCTTCTGACTTGTTCTTGAGAAAGCAAACTGCAATCATTCTTGTATAATCATCAACTAATAACATAAAGTATCTCTCACCCTTTAATCCCTTTGTTGTAGTTGGCCCAACTAGATCAATATGCACAATTTCCAGTGGTCTTGTTGTTGAATATTTCTTTTATTTGAACTTGGTCTTTGTTTGTTTTCCTTGTTGACAATGCTTGCATAAAGTGTTGGTTGGTTTCGTGATCTGGGGCATTTCTATGAATGCTTCTCTTTTGCTGACTTTGACAAGGTTATAAAAATGCACGTGACCCATTCTTTTGTACCATGACCAACTTTCATATTCCTTTCCTAGACAACACTTTTCATTTCCAATTTCACTTAACACATATATGTTGTTTGAAGTTCTTGCAACTGTACCAACCAATTTCCCTGAATCTTCTCTTCTTATCTCACACTTTTATGAATCAAAAGTAAATTTATGACCTTGGTCACAAATTTGACTCACACTTAGAAGATTATGTTTCATATCTTCTACTAGTAGGAAATTTTGTGCCTTTTCATTCTTGTTCCCAATTCAGACTGTGCCTTCTCCAATGATTTTGGATGAATTATCATTTCCGAAGGAGACTAA